>JAQGAS010000090.1:0-108941 GCA_034686365.1 Pachymerium ferrugineum | reverse complement strand
CAAAGACCCAGGTTACATGAAAATTTACTAGGTGGCAGCACGCGACTTCCGGTCAAGTCACGCGACATAAATAAATTACACGTCAGCACCTTATAGACTCGAACACGACACCACCCACTCGAAATGCGGCCACTCTTACCACTAGGCCACCAATTTCACACATTAATCTACACTTATAATAAATTGATTAACATAAATAATTTAAAAATTGTTATTAAAAAAAAAACTACAAAACAGTCTCATTTTTCTGTTCGATTAGAAAAATTAGACTGTTTTGTACCAGAAATAATTATAAATAAATCTTTAAAAAAATTATTTTATCACGAGTCCAAATTATTTTAAACTAAAATTCTATGCAATTTTTAATTTCATTTGTTTTCTGCTGTTTTGAGAATTAAAAAAAGAAAAATAGGAAAAAAAAAAAAAAAAAAGCCCATAAGGCTGTCGATAAAATAATCAAATTTTCTTACGATCTGGAAATTTCCGTTCGTTTGAAATGAAAGTAGGACTACTTTATAATTCAATTTTACCGTAGTTTTATCCTTTCTTCCAACAACTTTTCACACCAGTGCAGTCGCAGTTGGCCGCTACAATTAAAACTCCGTAGGCGAGTGACGGAGTTAGCAATTGTGGTAGGCGAAGGCGAGAGAGCAATTTGGTGGTTTTTGTGGAATTTCGTTGCCTAGGACTCAATCCGACCGCTTAATAGCGATGCCTCAAGATTAAATTCTTAAAGAGAAAGCTGTCGCTATTCGCTATGTAGTTTGCAGTCGGATGTTCAGAAATATGACGTTCGTACAATGTTATGCGACCCGACCGTTGATTCAATAAGAATATATTGCAATATTTTACTAACCTTATATATTCCAGTTCCTATGTCGTCTCGGCTAGTCTTAATGTTCATCTACTCACTTCGGTTTGGCAAGCTTTCATCAGTTCTGGGTGCAGAGATAAAATAGGAATTTAAAATTCATCTTTCTCATTTCCCATTATCAAAAATTACCTCGGAAATTCTAACCGGACGCTTTCATTTCCAACGGTAACTGCTCGCCTAAAACGTCGTCCACAAATAACGAGTACAAAATCGTCCCACAATCCTACGCGCTCATTACCGCGACATCTAGTGACAAAACTTAAAATAACAAAAACGTCTTTTATCGAAAACTATTTCATACCAAATGACGACTTCTTGCGAAGTTGCTCCTTGGAACACCAGAATCCTAATTCCTTCCTATTAACTTTTCTTTAGTACATTTTGCGGGAACTAAGGTTTCCACAATAAATACCTATCGTAAGAAAAATGTAAATAAATATGACCATCACTGAGGTTGGCAATGGTTCAATTGTATCCAAAAATTATACCTGAACTGTAACTAGGACATAAAAAAATTAATTTTTTTAAAAAAAGCACACCACAGACTGCAGACGTAAGTTACTACTCCCTGTCTTACAACTTACAAGTGAGCAGACCGCAGACTCATTCTTCTAGTCCCTGCTTCATATCTCGAATTTGAGCGCAGACTATACAGACCGAATTTTCTAGACCCGGTCTTGTACCCCTTATCTGAATTTTTACTCGTTCAACGTATTTTCATTCAAGGCATATGTTTAACATTGGTGCAAATGTATAACACCTTTTATTCTTACCTGTTTGTTATTCTAGACCAATAAGTTGAATTCATTCAAACTCAACCAATAATCTTGCTGATTTTAGTAGTAAGTCTAGTGTTACTAATTTACAAGACATGTATCTATTTTTTTTTAGTAAAATAGATACATTTTAGAAATCTAAACTTTTTCTTACCGTATCAAAAACTCACAAATTTAAATTTCTGTCAGCAAAAGTAACATTATATTTAACCCGTTTAATAATCACCCCAATGAAAAATCTTTTGTCAAATTTAAGAAACGTACTTCAATGAATATCTCTGTACATCGGTTCCCATGTTACACAAGATTTTCTAACAGCAGATACAAACATTTGACTTACTTTCTAAAGGAATAAATAGAAATCATTGGAACTATTTAACATTTTACTTTTTTTCCTGCCTTCCAATGAAAGAAAAAAAATGTGTGGGAGTGTTATATTATTTCATTTCTTTTGTTTTATAAATGCTGATTCACTCATCGTTGTAATTTTCAACTGAACAGTCAGTTTTCTTTAACAGAATGAACTTAATAATTATTTAACTTGAAATTACTCTTTTTGAAATTTGGACATGAAACTAATCCAGTCTGTTGCACTTTTCATACTTATTTCTCAAATAATAGCTACCCAATACAAACCTGTGATTCTCTATCATGGCGTTGCAGATACACCTGGTGAAATGGATTTTTTTGCTGACACTATTCGTAAAGTAATCTTTTCTAAGACTTTTCTATTAGACAAATTATTAAATTTAACTGTATAAATAGGAACATCCAAATCAAACAGTTTATCAAATGAATATTCTGCATGGATTTTCTAGTTATTTAACGTTATGGTTTCAAGTAGACATTTACCAAGAAAAAACAAGAGAAATAATGAGAAAACATCCTGAAGGAGTTCACCTTATTGGCTATTCCCAAGGTTATATTTGAAATTAGATAAAAAAAAAATACATTAGAAAAAATAGAAACTTATTTGTTTACTTACATAAGGTGGACTAATTGCAAGAGGAGTAATACAAACAACAAGCGACCACAATGTAGATACTTTTATATCGATTATAGCTCCACAAATGGGACTCTATGGAAGTATGTACTTATAAAAAAAAAATTTGAATTAGTAAAGTTTCTTTTTGTAGAGATGGAAGATGGCATTGGGGGCATTGGTAGATCTCAATGGCTATTAGAAAACATTTATAAGTAATAGTTAAGCAATCTTCATTTCTAATAACTTACATTATTTATTTATCTGCGGCAGGTTATTTTATTCTTCGTTGGGACAAAAAATATCAATTTCTAATTTCTGGAGAGGTATGTTGTCCATAAAATTATTATACACATAAAAAGTGATATCTCTTTCGTTTTAAACTAAAGATCCAAAACATATAAACGAATATTTAACTCAAAACAAATTTCTTCCTTATTTAAATAACGAAGTTCGACATTCATGTAGCAAAAGTAAGAAGAAAAAAAAATTTTCTTGGTCAATTAACATTCACGTTCATCTAAAATATTACAGAATTCAAAAAGAATTTAATAAAGCTGAACAAGTTTGTTCTAATTGGTTTATCAGATGATAATGTTTTAAATCCTTGGGACACTAGGTAGGTGGGATGATATTTCTTTTAACATAATATTTCAATTATTTAACATTAGCCAATTTGGGTCATATGACGAAAACGGCCAAAAAATCGTGTTACGCAATCAAACGGTAGCTTTTGACTTATGCAGATGAATTACGAATTACAAATAAATGTAAATTGCAGATATACCAAGATGACAGATTAGGATTGCGAACATTAGACGAACGTGGATCTCTGCACTTACTAAATTTCAGTGGCGTTGCACACCAGAAACTTCAATTTAATGAGACTTTTATTAAAACTTGCGTTTTACCATGGTTAACTTAACTTGCGTTACATTTTCCTAACCGGACGAATATTCATAATAAACAAACAGTTTGTCATTATTTGAAGAATTGCTTTAAGTAATGATATACGGGCGAATATTTGTGGTAATAAATGATCCAACGGATCCTGTATAATACATATCAGTTATTTCATGCTAAATATTGAATAGATCTGACTTACCACCAAAATATGAACTTTGCTGTAGTATGCACTCACTCTATGACTTAAATTTAAAACGAAATGTTGTAACTGTTTAGAAAAGAACAAATTTGCGATAAGCACAATGGCTATTTATAAATTCAGTTGTTTTACCTTATGTACATTAGGCGATTCATATAGGTTAGTCACTATTTCATTCACCAAAAGTGGAAAATAGATGAGGAAATCCCGAATCAAAAGCCATTCATCCTATAAAAAAAAAAAACTTAGTTCCTAATCAATGACCTAAGTTTTGAATGACACATACTTCTCTTTTAAGCAGTGAATACTGTATATGTTCTGAAGTCGGAAGAATTGGATAATAACCAGACATCGATAATTGATCAAATTTCTCAACAAGTGATGCCAATCGAGCATAATTGTACATGACGAATGAACCCGATTTTATTAAGTTCTTGTTGTCTTCATTTATACATATACCAAGCTAGGGAAAAAAAAGATAATAAATGATTTATGGATCGAATCTATATGGTTTATAAAATACTTTTTTTTTTGGATTAGTTAATAGTAAATTAAATATAAGGCATGCATCTAGAATCGATTGTGATGTAAAATCCATATCACGTTTTTCTTCCGAAACAGATTGTTGAAGTAACTGCGAGCAACACCTTCAATATAAAAATCAGATACTAAACTTCCGTTTCACGAGTAATGTAAAATAAAGCACTACTTGCGTAAATCCGCTCCAAAAATTTCGTTTGAATTAATTGCTTCAACTTGACCAACAGAACATTCTACCTGTGGTAAATGTTTTAGTACTCATTTTCTTTAAAATTAGGCGTAGACTTTTCTTTTTATACAAGATACTTACTACATTCGCCTTTCCTTGTATTTTGTTTTTGGTGATTATTTCACATCTGATTAACATAATAAAGGTTAATGCTTGTGTTATAATAGGTTTTCTTTATTTTACTCACCCACATTTAAGCAAAATTCTTTTAATTTCTTGGCAATATAATTCCTGACGCATCAGGGTCAAATCAGAACCACATTTTACGCAGTCATCAAGTATTATAGACTATAAATAAATTACACGTTATTTCTGGGTTATATCTATAATCAACTAATCGTTACACTGTCTTCCGGTTGAATTCTGAATCCATAATTTTCTTGATCTGTGAGGATTTCTTGTATTACTAGTTGACTTACAGTAGGTCGACATAAATGAATTTTTAAATGGTACGACGTCAAATCGTATTTTTCTACCGCGCCCAACTTTGAGAAATTATTTTTAATCTACGAAAGAAAAATCAGCATTAGTTGTATGTCATCTTAGTCGATATAAAACACATAAACCTAAACCTTTTTTGCAGTTTGGTCATTAGAAAAATGAACTTGAATATCACCATTGCGTGAACTGTTACGCTTCGAATAGTTATTAAAATAAACTTTAGCTACTTCAGGCTGTGCAATTTCGTTAATGGAATCAATAAAATCCTTCAAAACAAAACTCATTGCAACCACGTTTTTATCAGCCAACGTCGTAACGCCACATTTTATCACCTGATGGCACCACGATACGATCAAAACATTATTTAGCGCATGCTCGAAATGTAAAACGTGCATTTTGTATTTTGGAATGAAATTGTCAAAATATCTTGACACATCATTCGGCAATGGTTAAAACGATGTCTCGTTATGCTAGGCCGCCAAACACGTCATTATACGTTCGCAATGTGCCTGATGGTTGCAGGTGAGAATTAATAAAATAAAAAAATAAAAGGATAAAACTGAAAGGTAAAAAATTGTACTGTAGCACAAGTTATCTCAGGAGATTTTTCGAACGCGATAAAAAAAAAAATGCATGTTTTATGAATTAAGTAGGTAGTAATATAATATTAAGAGGTAATTTTTGAAAAAAAAAAATGATTGGTACTTAGCTGTTTGGTGGGAACGATTTGATTTTATTTAGACCTGATGAACTGAGAAGCTTGTTCGGTAAATACGGTCCAATCACTGATGTGTACATCCCAGTTGACTACTACACACGTCGCCCACGTGGTTTCGCCTACATTCAATATCCTTAATGATTGTCTTAATAAATGTCTTTTTGATTTTTGTTAGAGTTGAAAGGCAAGCGTGCAAGAGAAAAGTGTTCAAGTTACTAACAGCATCAGGCAAAAAGAGATCAAGAAAAATCAAAAAACGTTCAAGTTTCAAGTTGGCAAGTTTAAAATATCCTGACAAAATTGCCGCCTTGCATAAACTATTATTTTGGCTCTGCTTAATATTTTTAGTTTGACTAACTTAAATAGGTGTGAAAGAGATGTCTGTGCATGTTGTTATTATTTGTTTTGTTAGTTTTTATACTTAACCAATCAGAAAGTTTGAAGATTATAGAGATGCCGAAGATGCCATGCACGCTCTTAATAGGACTTATTTTATGGGTCGTGAGTTGGAAATAGAATTTGCGCAGGGAGAAAGAAAAAGTAAGTTATTATTCAAATAAATAAACACAGAATCTTTAAGCAAGTTTGAATCATTTGAAGCTCCAAGTGAAATGCGATCAAAAGAACGGTCCCGCCGTAGATCTCCTTACCATAGTAGTCGACACGATGACAGACGTAAAAGACACTCACGATCTCGGACTCCAAGGTGAAAAAATAAAAAGTGAAATACAATCTTATTCTTTGGAAATTCTAGGCGTCGCTCTCGTAGGTCCTACAGTAGATCAAGGTCGAGATCTCGTTCCAGGGATTACCGGCGGAGTACCACGCCTTATCGGTATTATTTTGAAAAAACCTGAAAAATCGAATACAATTTTATTTTTTATAGTTCACGATCTGGATCAAGATCAAGAAGTCGGCGTGAAAGTCGACGTGATAAATCACACGAACCAATAACACCTTTACCAGAAAATGGAGGCGATAAAGAAGAGCTTAGTCGATCTAAAGATTGAAGAAAATCATTTAAATTATCAAATTTTCATCACACTTGTGTACATAAAATCGTTTTTTAAGCTGTTCATCTTGTAAAAGTTAAAATTATTAAAAGTTGTTACAAGTAAAAGAATTATATTTTATTAAGGTCATTTGTACAAGTTTAAGATGTGGTTGGTTTTGTACGTGACAAGAGTACATGTAAAAAGACGAACTAACAATAGTCTTTTAACATATCACTTCTAAACCGTTTATCGTGGAAGGAATAAAAGTAGTAAACAAATGTGTGCCCTTTAAATGACGAAAAAAAAAAGTTGATTCTCAAGATGAATATATACAAGTAACACTTTTTTTTTTAAATTTTATTTCCCTTGAGTAAAAAGCTCAGAAAAATACGGGACCCAAATTGGTCCTTTGGCATGATTCTTTTTTTTGAAAAATTTCTCCGCCATTTTAATTACTTTTATTTTTCACTTTTACGCAAGCTCCAGGTCGAGGTAATGGCAAATTCGAATAAAAAAATTAAGCCTCTCCCCCTTCCCCCCATAATTCATGTGTTAATGAATTCCTGGCATCGCCAAACATTTGGAAAAAGTGAATGGAAACTATCGAGACACAATCAACAAACAATTTTTCCCCCAGAAATGTTCTTTATATATATATTTATATATATTTATATGTATGTTTTTTTTTTTTACTCAGGGTAAGAACGGGCTTTGATGAGATATGCAATATTTACACCAACAAGGTTCAACTCAGTCACTGGCTAATGGCAGGTGATTTCTTATCACTGTCTTGACTGGCGATCGTCGATTGCGGATTAGAACCCGCTGAACGATCTTGGGCTCCAGGCCACGGGCTTGCAGTGGAGGTCATTGGAGAATTGGAAAAATCCTCGTGTTCATCAAGTCCATTGGTCGCATCATATTGCGTGTTTTCCAAACGCGTTATAAGACGCTCATCCTCATCACCAAATTCTCCGCCCATCAGAGAAGGTTCGCCCACTACCATCACATCCTGAAAACAATGATTACAAATAAAATAAAGAAATAGAAAATTTCATTTGTCAAGCAACCACAGGAAATTCAAGGCAAAAAATAAATACTTGCCGTAGACTGTCTCGCCTGTCCCCGGAAACGCTTCATTTCTGGGGACAGAAAGAATGACATCATTTAAGCAAACATTGCAGTTGTTCAAATCAGTTTGTAGTGCTAGAAAACTACTACACTTTTTTTTTTTTTAAACTAAATGTCATTACATTAAATGGGATAAAACAGTGGTGAACTTGCTGAAAGCACTACACAAATAAGTCCAATGAACAACTGGAACGTTTGCTTTCCGTCCCATAGGACTAATGATGTGACAGTAGTGCACTCCTTAAATTAAAAAAGAAGCAATCTTTCAAATGTATTCACTACTGTATTGAGAAACACTTTACCTGTGGTTGCTTGGAGCAAGTTGCCCTGTTTTAATATATATATACACAAAATTTACTTCATCTAATGTGGAGAAAACTAGAATAATCAAAAATGTTATTCTAATCATTTTTACTTGTCCTTTCTAGTTTTCTCTCAAATAATGCCCACTTTTGTTTCTATTTACACGAATTGTGTCTACCTGAGAAGCCAAAGAAAAATTCTGAGGACCTGGTGACATTTTCTTCTTTGGACCAGGTCCATTATTAGCTACATTGGCAGCATTTCCTCCTGCATTCGTGCCGCTAGTGGAAGATTTCCGTTTCCGTCTTTTACTGGGAGGTCTTTGTGTCTCTGCGAAACGAACCAGACAAAAAACAAGATCACTATAAAAAGTCCAAGTGCTAACGTTTCAAAGAAATTAAACTATTTTTTTTGTTAGTAGTGCATAAAGTCCATTTCACCAAATGTGCACTTATCACCTAAGTTAATTTTCAAGCATGAGTTAGCACCATCACCAAACCCCCACACAGTTTTGATGCCATCTGGCCAAATTGCAGGCCACATACCTACATCAGCAGATGAGTTTGGATTACCATTTGCTTGGCTCGTATGAAGACCTAACAATTAAATGGGCAAGAAATATACGAAAGGGTTAAATTGCAAGAAAACAGCAGAATTCCCCCAAATTGTTAAGGGATACCATCAAATAAATAAATCTTGTAACATCTCGTGGCTTTTCATCAGAACGAAATTTAAGCTACTACCTGGTGGTGCGACCATTCGCTGCCACTTCTGAAACAGCGTTGTTTTAAGGCAGTCACGTGGACTCAAGGCGTAAGCCTTGTGACGAGACATGAGTTCTTGCATCGGTTCCAAAATCACGCATAGCTATTGACAAAAATAAATTATTATTTCAAAATTACAAATTCATTCATTCATTCCTCTAACCCTGAGGTAGTTTAAAGTGAAATTGGTCAGGCCCTGTCGCGTAATGTTCTTTGATAATTGTTCTAACATCGCAGGATCTTGCTGCATGGCGATTACACTTCGTGGTATGAGTTCCCGATGCTGACGAGTGGCAAAATGCCACGACTTTATCCGCATAAGATCATCGAATGTGAATTCAAGTATTAGACGTCCTTCTGTGCATACCTGTAATATTTGACATTTATTAATAATTTCTACATTTTTTTCTTCTATTTTAACGTCTTAGATTTTAATTCTTTTTCTATTTTTTTATTCATTTTGTGTACCTGCCACGTGTTGTGCGCCTTCAACTGGCCTGGACGGTTTCCACGGCAACTGGATCGATACTTGTATGTTGCCATGGTTACCAAATCAGTAAAGAACTCCCGCAATCGATTTAGGGGTTCAAGACTTTTCCCCCCTCTTTTAACGTGAAGAAAAAAAAAATATTTCTTTTTACCTTGGTGAACATTGGTTTTCCATGATGAGTGACCATTGTACACTGATCACAGTCTAATGTGATGGTTGTGTTATGGAAGGATTCTTTAGGGTGTTTTAAATTGTAATAGAGGTCAGTAACCCCTCCCTCAAAAATACTTCTGAAGTATCGAGGTATTAATGTTCGACCAATTGCTATTAGAAAATTTCTCATTTTTAATTGATCATTTTCAATTGATATTTCAACTTACTATATCTTTTAGGTCCATCTTCCAGACAAAAAGTTAATGTCACAGTGGCATCATCTTCAAAAAACTCTGTGGCAAATGCATCCCACCACAAATTATCACTTTCCTACAATTTAAATAAAATAGTTTGATCGACATGTGTAACCCCCTATCTCACAAGCCTCATGCTTCAACGACATAGAAAAAAACGATTTTTCTTTCTACTCACCTCGGTTCTCTGCTGTAATCGTTTGTTCAGTTCATATATTCTATAATCGGGCTGTCCAAAATAGGGCGTATGTCGCCTGAAATAAGGAGAAAAAGGCGACGAATAAAATGGGTCCGTAGCCGCCATGTTGGGGGCCGGAGGCCTTTGAGCGGGGGGCCACCACCGCATGCCGCCGTCGGTGGCCAGTGGCCCGCCAGGGTCCAACGCACTGCCCCGGAACCAAGTGAGCGCCGTGTCGGCCACGTCGATCGTACTCTGCGCTATTGGAAATGTGTGCGATTTGTTGGCAATGTCAATTTGAAATTCGTCTCGTCGCCTGCCACGCCGACATGACGACACGGCTGGTCACTAACGGGTGCCGAAGACAACGCGCCCTCTTTCGCCAGATAGTAAAGCCCATCTCCGGCACTAGAGAGAAGCAAAAGACGAGGAGAGGCAAGAGCCAGGTCGCATCCATTGCAGTTCAAGCCAAAGGGGGGAAACTGAAAACTTACTCAATAATAAAACATTCCTTTTCTTTTTTAAAACCCACGAATCAATTCAATCCTATTTTTAATCAAATTATTAACTATTCATTTTCATTTTCACTAAAATAATTTTCTAATTTCCCATATATATTATTAAAATATATCTTTTTTTCTGCTCATCATTAATGAAATGTAAGAGATAAAAAATTTATAGTGTTTTTTTTTTTTTTTAAATAAATCTTTGCTGTCTCATGTCCACTACTACTAAAGGATGTGGAGGTGGACATTTCCCCCCTTTCGACATAACAAATATGGACTGGTCTGAACAGGGCGAAACTAAGATTTAACATGATTGGGTAGAGAAAGAAGATCAACTCCAAAAATCGCTAAATATTTTCTGCTAAACAACCACAAATCCACATATAAATTAATCAAAGTTGTTAAATTTAAAAAAAAAAAAAAAAAAAGGCCCCCACCTAATAATACTGCTCAAGGTTTTCGTTAGTAATTTATTTTTACCCTTAAGACAAATTCCGTAACAAAGAATTCTCCCCCTCCCCCTTACCCCATCACAAAATTCCAAACAGGTCAAACGGCGCTTCATTTTGTAAAATAAAGAAATTTATTTAAAGTTCAGCACCTGTTTTACTTGAATGAAAAGAAAAAAAAATTAAGGTTGAAACGTGAGTCGTTTCCATGACGACTAGCTTTGCCATGGCAACAGACGCCAGTGTGGAGAGCTTGTTGCTGAATAAATAATGAGATAACTTATTTTCACTCAACTTTTATCATTGCACAACTTTTTCTTCTCCTATTAAGTCAAAATTTGCAAAAATTTAATATTTAACACAATTCCAATTGTCTCATACGTAATGAGTTCAATTAACATTTCACTGAATTTTACTCAATTAATGTCTCCCTTAAGATTTTTCTCACTTTCATTCACAATCAATAGATGGCAGTAGAATGCAGGGAGCATACAACAAGTGAAAAAATAAAACCAAAATATTTGAATGAGAATACCTTTAAAAGAAAATGAATGAAATTAAATAAACAAAACATAGAAAATATTAAATTTTTTCTCATTTGAGACAATTAAAAAAATAAATTAATGAAACGACCTGTTGGACATTGCCTATACCCACATTTTTGGCATAATTAATACATATCATCTGTATTGATTTCCTATACAAAAGTGGAAGGAGGGGGTGGGGAAAGACGGATCCATTTGAAAAAGTGAGAGGGACGCGCCAGAGCAACTTGAAAAGAAAAAAAAAAAAATATTTTCAAAATAGTTTGAACTTACCCATGATCGATAGGTCTATCAATAGTTTGACTTGGCATCACATTTGGCATAACATTGGGAGCCGGAATTGGACCAGGTATTGGACCAGGAGGTCCAGGAGGACAATTGATTGGTGGACCGGCAAAAGAAGCACCGGGTCCAGTTGGACCTTGAAATCCAGGAGCGACCACAGGTGACCCTTGGAATTGAGGTTGGCCACTTGATTTCCAATTAGGTTCGTCCAGTGTGAAATTATACGCAACTTGATGGCGCTGCTGCTCCCTCCGATTACCTATAAATAAAAATATTTTATAAAATTATCAATTTTTATATTGAATAATTTGTTATTACCTTTTGGAATCATGAGTCGGCCGATTTAATCAACACATTTTCTCCTGAAATGACAAGAAAGAAATTTTTTTTTTTACTCTGCATCCATCTTTTCAAAATCGATCGCTTAAATTAACATTTTTTAAAATGCTTTTCTTGCTGCATATTTTTTTGTTCTTTTTACTTACTTGGAAATTAGTAGTGACCTGTTTTGTTGGTTAAATAAATGACATCACCTTTGCTGCCACTAGATTAACTTTATTGGTTTCAAATTGTTTGATCAATATGAGGTTGAGGCAAAGGTCTGGCCACTTTTAGCTGCACAACTTGGGCCTTCAAGGCAAAAATTAAATAAGAATGTATCCAAATTGTCAAATATACCAGGACTATACAGGCAACATTTCTACATAAAAAATGGTTTCCAAGGCGACTGAAATGAGGCTGATGCAAAACTCGCGACAACCAATCAATACTTTTCACACAGGCAACGACCAAAAAAAAGGGGATGAAAAAATTTATGTATAGAGAAAAAAATTAACAAAAACATATCAAGTGTTTATTAATTAAAATGCTATTTTTAACCTTAAAACTTTTTAATTAATCAATTAGTAGGAATTAACAAATTTTCTATTTTCTATAAAATAAAACTCACCATTTTTGCCATTATCATTAATTTCATTATCATTTGCATATGTACGGAATAAAGGAAAAAAAGGTGTAGATGATGTGCGTAATTCAGGGAGAGGCCCTCGTTGCCCCCTCGCGTGCTGCTGGCGGCCGACCCGCTGCCATCTTGATCAAGGCAAAAAGAGCGAGTGTCGGCCCAGCGTACACTTTGGCCACTTCCAAAGTTGCCGCCAAACTAGAATTAACCGTAGTGGGCAGCGGCTACTAACGTGCTCGGCTTTTGGCATTGGCCGGACAAATGAATCAATATCTAGACGAGACAAGTGTGTGTACAACACGAGTTTGCTCCATGTGTCCGGCCACCACGTTTCAATTACTTGAAAACACATTTCTAACCAAATGTATAACAACCATGTCAGAATACTGAGTGTTCCCTTCCTCCCCCCGCTCTCTTTTTTCCCCCTCCCTTTATTGGGATAACACATCACGAAAAACACTATTTTTTCTAATAAAATACAACTCGTATAAAGACACTTGATTTTCACTCTCTTACCTCAATTTGTACCTCATTAACGAAACGTTGAATGTATCGTCGAAAGAAATGAGACGCGCTAAGGAGAATGGAGCGAGAAGTGAACCAAGTGGAGCCTTCCTTCCTTCCCGGGACTGGCAAACCTCATTGTGCACCGCATGGCATTGTGGGAAAGAAAAGTCATTGACAACCGGTTAATTTGCATATGACAACAATAATGTATCTAACATGTACTATTACTATTCAACAAAGGAATTAACCTATCACATTTTTATGGCCTCTTTTTTTCTTATTTAAACGCTTCATAAAATTTACTGTCTATTACAGCAGTTTAAAATATTTTATTTTTGATTAATGTAATATTTATACATTCCTAATTATGTCTTAACAGTTTCTCTATAGTTAGAAAAACTTGGAGGAAAGATGTTGAGACAGCTCACAATTGAAGCTAATTAAGCCCCAAATGATAAGGAGTGAGTGAACTCAAGACGCTAAACGCACCCTGGTGGCAAATTTTCAACTTAATAACAACAACGCTATTGTGGCACATGGGTTGAAATATCGAAACCGATTGAAACTATAACAATCATATTCCTTGAAATATTGTTGAAAACATTTCTTAGAAAAGTGCAAATTTCTACCTATTCCATTTTTTTTTTTTTTGGTGAATATCGATCGTATTCATGTCAGCGTTACGATTGCTTACTGGTAGTTTATTCAAGCAAGTACACTTGAAAACTAATATAACTAAAGTAAGATATGCAGTCAAAACTGTACATGAAAGTAAAACTAAAATAATTTTCTGCTTCCCTTCAGATTTGCATTTGCAAACCTATCCGGTGGCCTCAAAACATTCGATTAGTTTCCCAGGTAATAAACTAATTTAAAACATTTTACTTATACATACCTCATTTTTCCGCATGCAGAATGTTAAACAACAGAGTTCATCAGCAGCTTCAGCAACAGTCATCACTTTGCCCCCGATTGCAGCGAAATCAATTGGATGGTGGCTAATTGCCTGCAGTGGAACGGTTTTTGGTGCAGTTGTATTAGGTGGTATCACACGGTAATTTATAATTCTTCAACCCGTTGAAGAAAAAATGATTTTTTTTTGTTTACCTTTTTGTTTTAGGTTAACTCGCTCTGGTTTATCTATGGTTGATTGGCATTTATTTAAAGAGTTGCCACCTCTTTCACAAAAGGAATGGGAAAGAGAGTTTGCTCGATATCAGCAGTTTCCCGAGTTCAAAATGTGAATTTGACACATTACGTATCCGACATTTCGCATATTAAAAGTTTTTAAACATGTTTCTAGTCGAAATAAAGATATGACTTTAGAAGAATTCAAGTGGATTTGGCACATGGAATATTTGCATCGCATGTGGGGTCGCACAGTTGGTGCTGTTTTTGCTTTGCCTGCAGCGTATTTTTGGTATCGTGGATGGCTTAATAAAGGAATGAAAGTTCGAACGTTGGGATTTGGCTCTTTGATTCTATTCCAAGTAAAAGTTGATTAAATATAATTTGATTGATTTTCATTTATCAGAAATATTTTAGGGTTTACTAGGTTGGTATATGGTAAAAAGTGGACTCGAAGAACAACCGAATAATGAACCCAGAGTGAGTCAGTACAGATTAGCTTCACATTTGGGAGCAGCTTTTGTGCTTTACACCTTGTTTCTTTGGTCGGCACTTAGTCATCTTTTGCCACCGCAAATGGTATATTTACGAAGTTGTTCTCTTTTATACATTCTTAAATCTCTCACTTGTTTAAAGATGATAGCACATCCTAAACTTAGACGTTTTCGTATGTACACTCACGCAACCAAAGGATTAATATTTTTTACAGCAATATCAGGTTTTAACAAATTTGTTGACGTTAGCTTAAGTACTCAAGGTAAATTTCAGGGGCATTTGTGGCTGGCATTGAGGCAGGTCTCGTCTACAACTCCTTCCCGAAAATGGCTGACAAATGGATTCCTGATGACATTATGGTATTGGAACCTAAACGGAAAAATTTCACTGAAAACCCAACAACAGTTCAATTCGATCACAGAATTTTGGTAAAAATTGCAGTCAATCGAATCAACTTGTTATTCCTAAATTTATTTTGTTACAGGGAACTAGCACTCTCGCGGCCGTAACGGGATTGTGGTTCAATTCTAGAAAATTACCTTTAAGTTCACGAGCTCGAATTGCTATCAACTGCATGATGTTGGTAGCATTAGCGCAGGTTACTTTTTTACTTACATCAGCTTACAAACCTTTGTTCACTCATTTATTTTAACAGGTAACGCTTGGGATTAGTACACTCCTCCTGTTTGTGCCAAAAGAACTGGCAGCGATGCACCAGTCTGGTTCCTTGACCCTTTTAAGTACTGCTATCTGGTTATGTCACGAATTAAAGATGGTAAAGCATTTACCTAAAGTGTAGAATCTTCAATATACTTAAAACTTTGTTATGAAAAAATAAAAGCTGGGAAAATGTATTATGATAGATAATTTAATCGAAAAGAAAGAAAGAAAAAGAAAACAAATCGGAATGTGATATACGTCTACAATTACATCAAAAACAGCATATTACTTGTGATGACTTATTTAACTAGGTGGGTTGCAAACATAATAAAAAATGAAATCAAAATCCTTCTTTGTACTGTTGCGATTCCAATTTGTCAGCGATTAATTCCAGTTGTCGTTTCGCTTCGCATTGAGGGAAATTACTCATTTCGTAATACTGCGGGGCCAATTTGATTAACCTACAAAATTTAAATATTTTCGAACTGTAATTGATTGCTTTAAATTTCAAACACGTTTTACCATTCGGGTTTGATGTCAGTTACTGTCCGAATATAGTTCTTTGTAGTCAATACAAATTCATTATAAACGACCCACTCCGGACGATGGTCCAAACACGTAGAAGGATGCAACTGAACAACCTGATTATCTTTTATAGTCAAATAATGACCAGTTCTTTCCAAGTGTGCTACCTACAATTAAAAAGGTAGTGTTATTAAATCTACTATTTGCAGCATTATTAACCGTACATACTTGCATAAAAAATCCAGATACCAACACTTTACGGATATTTATGTAATAATCTTTGCTGGTGAAATCAGTACTCGTTCGACGTAGATTAAAGCGATCCATGATACGAGCAAGTTGTTGTCTTACATTATCTGCACTTTTCAGTGACCGGTAATTAACGAAGTTATCATAACACCATTGCGGGTCTTCATGATCTAAATCAAAATAAGTTTGTAATTTAAATTTGTATTTTTCATTTGTATTTAGTACGTTACTTGTTGGAAAAATTAACGTAACTACAACAAATTGTAATTAAAAGAACGAAAAAAAAATTTAAATAAAAAAGTAATAAACGTACTTTGCTTAAACGCGTGGTACACATTGAGTAGTGTGAGGTGATCACCATCGATGTGGGCAAATCGCATCTTGGCCTCGTCGGCAGCTTTCTTGGCTTCATTTGGGCGCACGAAACACTGTGGAACTAAACAGTGTTGGTGGGGGCCCATGATATGGGCCCACGTCCACCGCATTTAGTAAACCTGATGGTTAACAGTAAAGTTAACTGAACTCCAGGCTTGTGTGTTACCTGGTGTTCATCAACTTAGAAAACTAAACTTTTATTTTTTAAACATATATTTTTTGTTTCAATTTCTAAAATTTATTTCCAATTTTAAGTGTTTTTCTAAGTTGAATTTACTATTATTTAATTTAACGATTATTAATTAATTTATTTTCTTTTCTTTTAAAACGTTCACGATACCTGAAAGCATAGCGGTGATGGATAAAATCTCGTTAGAGCAATTATAATCGCAGCTCGATATCAACATTTTAGCCAATTGAGGGTCGAGAGGAAATTCAGCCATAATCGATCCGAGTTCAGTTAGATTTCCGTCATCGTCTAATGATGCCAAATAATTAAGCAATTCCAGTGCCCGCATTAACGTTTCCGGGGCTTAGCAAAGAAAAATTGTTTAGTTAATTATACATTTCCAACTGAAATCAACTTACCTGGTGGATCCATGAAATCAAAATGAACTAAATCATCGATTCCCAATTTTTTTAACTGTAAAACAACTGATCCCAAATTTGATCTCAAAATTTCCGGGTAAGTATTATCTTGCATTTCTTGTTTGTAGGCTTTTTCTGTATACAATCGAAAGCATTTTCCGGGTTGTGTTCGACCTGCTCGGCCGGCGCGTTGTTGTGCACTCGCTTTACTGATCGGAGATACTAATAGCGATTCTACTCGAATACGTGGATTGTATACCTGCGGTAATACATTCGACATAAACATAACATGATAAAATATAGATAAAGTGATAAAATACTTTTTGTTTAGAAAAGCCTGGATCAATTACAAACACTACACCGTCAATTGTAAGCGAAGTTTCGGCAATGTTTGTAGAGACGACTACTTTCCGGCCTATAGCGCCGTTTGGTTTTCTCGGTGGAGGTGGTTCAAAAATACGCTGTTGCAAATTAGGAGGTAAAGTCGAATAAAGAGGAATGCATTTCAATTCGCCGATTTCGGGACCGAGATTGTCAACCTCCCTTTTAATACGCTTACAAGCTTCTTCAATTTCCTATTAAGTGATATAAGTACTTAACGAAAGGTTTCTATTTGAACAGAGAAAATTTAACTTACTTCTTGTCCGGTCAAAAAAAGTAAAATATCTCCTTCCGTTTCTTCGCACATATGAATTTGAATAACCGTTCGAATGGCGGCTTCTAAATAATCCCTTTCCGGCTCTGGTGTGTAAAATATTTCCACAGGATGGGTTCGGCCGGGAACATTCATTAATGGTGCATTGTCAAAATAGTGCTATACAAAAATATATTTTTTTACAAATTCCTTACGTTTGAACAATTTAAATTTACCTGAAATTTTCCTGCATCTAATGTAGCGCTCATGATAACAATTTTTAAATCGACTCTTTGCTTAACAACTTCTTTAAGAACTCCCATCAATATATCTGTAGCCAAAGTTCTTTCGTGGGCTTCATCCAATAATATTACTCCATAGGCTTCTAAAAGAGGATCGCTCATCGCTTCACGAAGTAACATACCATCAGTCATGTACCTGCGTAAAAAATTATTTTTATTAAAAAATTTAATTTATTGTCTAATATAATCAATGTCACTTTAAAATAGTTTTGGGTGAAGAACAATCTTCGAAACGAATGCTGTAACCAACTTCTTGACCTAATTGTACATCCATTTCTTCCGAAACTCGTTGAGCAACACTCATAGCTGCTACTCGCCTCGGTTGTGTACATGCAACACCGCGTTTACCTCGCCCTCTAACGTATTCGACGCACCACTGAGGGATCTGACAACAGAATCTAACATTAATAACAAATCTTAAATAATTAAACAGACATTGATTGATTACTTGTGTTGTTTTTCCAGAGCCAGTTTCTCCTACCAATACCATAATTCGTTTGTTATTAAGAATATCTAAAAATTCATCTCGATATTCCCACACTGGTAAATTAACGCGTTTTCGGTACAATTCGTGGTATCTACGTATAAATTAATTTCCATAAAACACTTTTAGTATTAGTTTTAATTGAATATAAATACCTGGGCGTATACGGTAAAGTTGTAAATGGGTTCATTTGAATTTGGGGTTTAATATTTCCAGCACCCAACGACGCATTGAATTTGTTGTCTTTTGTTCGGTCAAATTCTCGATCACGGTCTCTATCCTTATCCACATCTCTATCCCTACGACAAAGTTTTTTAATTGTGTTGTTAGGCTTAACAAGGCTTAAGTTATATTTTAAAACTAGCTAACTCTCGTGGTCCGTATCTCACTTTAAGATCTATGTAAAATTACCTTTTTTTAAGCAGAGGACCACCAACATCAATTCTGTGCCTTTTCGACATGATTTGAGCTCAGAATGAACGGCCCGACGTTGTCTTAACGTAGAAAATGGCTGTTCGTCAAGCCAGTCAAGCTCCAGACCACTCCAGACGATACGATTCTTACGCCATCTATCAATTAGTTTAAAAAGTAAAATCTTACGGCGTTTCTTTACTGTTGTGTTGTTTATAAATGGTGGTTTTGTTAAAGAACCACGTTGCTTTCTAGGATGTCGGCCGATAATATGATAACTGAAGATGCTGATGATCAAATACTACAGTTTCACGAAATGGGCTTGGACGATCGTATTTTAAAAGTTCGAAATCTAACATTTTTTTAAGCAAATACGATTGTAAAAATTAACAAAAATGGTACATTTCAGGCCATAAGTAAATTGGGATGGTTAGAACCAACACTAATCCAAGAAAAAGCCATCCCTTTGGCTTTGGAGGGCAAGGATATTTTAGCCAGAGCAAAGACCGGGTCAGGAAAAACAGCAGCTTTCTCTATCCCGATCATCCAACTAATTTTACAACGAAAACAAGTAAAATGGCAACCTATTTGACCTATTCATTCGAATAACTAATATTTTTCGATTTCAGTTTTCCAAAATTCAATCAACCAGAGCTATCATTTTGGCTCCCACTAAAGAATTATGCCACCAGATTACGAAGCATTTTTCACAACTGACTACAAAATGTTCACGTGAAATTTCATGTATTGACATTTCGATTCCAACTGACTTGGCATCGCAGAGGTAATTTGTTATTTAATGTCTAGAATAATAATCACAACAACAACATATTGTTGTAGAGTTTTACTTGTAGACAAACCAGATGTGATAGTGAGTACTCCTAGCCGACTAAATGCCCACATGCAAGCAGATAATATCAATGTAAAAGAATCGCTCGAATTATTGGCCATTGATGAAGCGGATTTAGTTTTTTCTTTCGGATTTGAAAAGGACATTAAAGCGATTTTAAAGTAATTTTCACATCTGTTAAATGAATGTAACGATGTAGTTACCTTTGTTTTTCAATAGGAACCTTCCAGAACATTACCAAGCGTTTCTCATGTCAGCAACTTTATCAGATGACGTGAAAATTCTAAAAAGTCTCACACTTCACAATCCCGTAACTCTCAAATTGGAAGAACCTTTACTACCGTCTACAGATCAATTGACCCAATACCACATAAAGTGAAACTACATTTTTATGCATCACCGCTGTTGATTAACATATTTGCCTTTTAGGTGTGAAGACGAAGAGAAGTTTGTCATCATTTACGCAATTCTCAAATTAAATCTAATTCGTGGCAAAACACTAATATTTATGAACAGCATTGACAGATGCTTCAAGTAAATATAAAAAAAAATTCTCTCAATAAAAGCAACTGAACTTTTTAAAACTCCTATTAGAATGAAATTGTATTTAGAGCAGTTTTCAATCCCGAGTTGCGTCCTGAATAGTGAATTACCTGTTGCTTCTCGCTGTCATATTGTTTCTCAATTTAACGAAGGGGAGTACGATATAATAATTGCTATGGACGATAAAAGTCTAGATGAACCTGCAGACCCTTCTAAAAAATCGTAACTTCAAACACTGTTAAATTTATGGCAAAATAATAATATTAATTATATCTTTACCAGAAAATTTAAACGCGACAAAGAATATAGTTCAGCCAGAGGTATTGATTTCCAGTTTGTGTCAAACGTGATCAATTTCGATTTTCCTTGGGATGTAAACTCGTATATTCACCGTGTTGGCAGGTAATTTATAAAAATTTATCAGCTAATGACAAAACTGCAAAGAAAATGACATTTCTAGAACTGCCCGTGGTAAACAAGAAGGAAGCGCTTTGTCCTTCATTTCTTCCAAAGAATTGGAAACTATGAAACTAGTTGAGGAATATTTATCCAAGCAAAAGGGTAATTAAACTATTGCTATGCCTCCAATACATCTAATTAAAAATTATTCTATTTAGGTAAAAAAGGAGATTCCGTATTTAAACCATTCAAATTTCAACTATCAAAAGTTGAAGGGTTCAGATATCGATCCCGTGATGCTTTACGAGCCGTTACACGCGTTGCAATAAGAGAAGCCAGATTAAAAGAAATTAAAAGGGAACTTTTAACATCTCAGAAACTAAAAGTAAAATTTAACCATGAATAAAAGTTTCAACATCAAACTAACGTAACGTAATTGCAGACATACTTTGAAGACAATCCGAGAGATTTGCAAGTTCTTAGACATGACCGCACTCTGCACACCATTAAAATTCATTCTCATTTAAAAGATGTGCCGGATTATTTAGGTTTGATTAATTACAAAATAATTTCACTACAAAGAATGCTTAAAACATTTATCGAATTTTCAGTACCGGAAAGTGTTAAGCATTTAGCAGACAGGCCGAAAAAAGTTAGAAAAACACACGCAACAACCCGAGCTACTAAAGCTGA
Source organism: Pachymerium ferrugineum (assembly GCA_034686365.1). NCBI lineage: Eukaryota > Metazoa > Arthropoda > Chilopoda > Geophilomorpha > Geophilidae > Pachymerium > Pachymerium ferrugineum. The sequence continues at coordinate 87,419 of JAQGAS010000090.1, read as the reverse complement.
ACGCAGATTTAAGGTACGCGCTCTACTTCAAACAAACTTAAGTTTTAATGACGATCAATTTTTTTCACTTCAGAAAAGAAAAGCTGATCCTTTGAAAAGTTTCACCTTTGAAAGTTCCAAAAAGAAAAAATCAATGTCAAATAATGATGATGAATAAAGATTATTAATGCCTTATATAAAGAAAATCTTGTCTGTCCCAAAATGCAATGTACAAATGTCCTTGTTAAAATAAAAAAAAAAAAAAGAAGGCGTCACCACGAGCCAATCAATATGATGACATGTGTTTACCTAGTTACCAACCCAATCAAAATCAATTCATTTGAAACGTAAAAATGGAAGTGGTTTGGTCATAGTGGATAACGTTCTCGTCATGCGATCATCGTCCCAAAGACCAACAGTTCACAAATACAATTCACTTAATATGCGGAGGACAGTTGCAGGTGAAATGGCAAGAATAGTAAGAACTTCTAGTCCAGATGTAAGTCGAGAGCAAGCCCGTTATCGACGTATTATGGAACTAAACTCTAACAGTAGTCTTGAATCTGGAGTATCTGAAAGTGATTCTATGTTACCACATGTGGGGTCAGCTATGAGTTTACCGGGGGAAAGAATTTTAAGACATCCCCATTCTTGGCCTAGAAAGCTAGAACCTTTACCGGGAAGAGCAAGTACTGGATCATACCCCTTACCTCCTATATCACCAAACGAACATTCAGAAATAAGTAAGTTTTTCTTTCCATATTATTTTACAAAAAAAGTCACTTGCTAAAAGACCCCATTAAGTAATGATAGCTAAAAATAATCAAAATTGATGTGACCTTTACACACACGCACGCCACAGATTTCTGCAATCATTACATACTAATTTTTTTTGCAGCCGAGGAAGGGAACAAATCTAACAGTTCTTCTCCCGACAGTGCCGCGCACGAAAATATAGCTAATGATTTAATTCAATCCCAAGAAAAAGAACCTTGGGGAATTACAACAGCCATGGTGGCTGCATTAGCTCCAATTTCACTTCCCAAATCAACTGAAGGTAATTAAAATTAACTCTTACGTATTATGTCAAATTGAACTATTTTTCAGTAGTAGAAAATAGCACTCCTCAAAGTGATATAAAAAATAAAAGGCTAAAGAAACTACTGCCAATACCAACGGACGAAACCAAATGACAATAAGAGAGTAGTTTTAAGAAAATCATTTTATTATATTTTTTAAATAAATTACTTTGTTCAATGCCTTATACGTCTTCTTTCAATTTATAACACACAATTTCCTCAGAATCATACGACGTAGCGTATATCTTTGACGCATCATCCGTTAAGAAACAGGCGCCATATATTTGACTGTCACTTATATTGATGGAAAATTTGAATTCAATCTGCAAATTTTTATGTTAGCTATCATTACAAAGAAACAATTTCTTTTTACATACGGATTTTTGTTTGCTATCGTTGCTCAATTTCCAAATTCGTATGAAACTATCCTCAGATGCTGACAAAGCTAAACCTGAAGCAGCCACGTCTACTGCAGTTATATACCGTGCATGAGCAACTACTTCACTGCATAAATAATAAGGATCCAAAGATAAAACTCTTAAGCTACCATTGGAAAAACCAGATAAAACCATATCTCTCCACAGCGCCACACTCGTGCAAGTAAATCTGTGCAACAGCAAAAATAAGGACAAACGTTATTTGGAACAACATGACATTATAGTATTGCCCGTACCCAAAGCTTTCAAAATCATAAATTTTTATGATCGTATCGTTTTCGTATTTCCATACGCAAACACAACCATTTTGGTCTGCACTTATCAAACGGTCACTTGCACTGTACAGATGAGTAATTGGCGATTTATGGAAATGTAGAGTTAATGGTTGTTCTCGCCCGATCAAATTAAGCGGTTTAATACGAAAAGCTAAAATTGATCCTTCGTGAGTACCTACCAAAAAAGTCTCAACTTTTCATTTACCACTTAATTAACCTCAACGTATCAATTTACCTACGAACAAATATTTGCCTACCAACGAAATGCCACGAGCAAACGTATCTTTACCAAGAATAGACAAAAAAAAATTATCTCTACGTGTGACATCAATAGCAGGATAACTAACCAACATTAAGTGTATCCTCTTGATTGCTAAATGCATGCCAATGAACAATTGATCCTTCGTTATCACATACCTACAGGAACAAGAAATTACTACCTGACATTGCTTAGAAAAGAATTAACCTGAACTCCTTCCTGAGAAGCAACAACCAAGAGTAAAGTTTCGTCTACGACACACCATTTTGCCTGTTCATTGACATTCATAATATGGATATATTAAATTAAAAAGGACATAATTGCAAACCTGTAACACTAGATTTTTGATTGGATCTCTAGCGGAAATCTCGTAAGATGTTTGTTCCTCATTGTTTTCAGTTCGTAAGACATTGACAGTATTTTTGTGAATTACCGCAAATTGACAGTCCTTTTCGTACTGATAACAAGATAAATTATTGGGTATTGCAGAAGCGCTCGAACGCAAAAAAATGCTTTTATCTTTGAGATACATTTGACGTCCAACCGACAAATGGACGAACAGTTTTGTTTACTTCCGCATTACCATAGAAACATGAAATATCGATTCAAACAAAAATCGAATTGTATAGTTGAATCATCACTTTTTCAGTTATTATTTCACTCCAGAAATTGTTAGATTTTTATGTCGACCCATTCTCCCAGTTAATTGCAAAAATGAAAAACCGCACCCCCAAAAAACGAAAAACTTTTTCTACATACCTTTTATCCAGCCTTGAGTTTGCCAAAGTGAAGTGGGCTGGAATACTCTAAAACCGAAATTATGTAATCCTGCAAAACAAACATTAACATGAATTATTTTATATATTACTGACTTTTAAAAATTAAATTACCTTATCTCATATTTGCCGACGTCCTCTAAAACAAACATTAGTTAGCCACAAATTAAAAAATTTTTTTTATAATATTAGGTTTACTACTTATCAGAAGTAAATAAAGATTTAGAAATTTAGAAATAGAAAGGTTGTTCACCCAAGAATTTGATCTAATTTTTGGAAACCAGCAGGATGAATGAATTATGTATAAACAGTGAAAGAGGAAGAGTGACAACGTTCGCACAGGATTTAGGAAGTCATATCCGAATGATTCCTTTATCTGTGCTTTCCTGCTATGCACAACTACAGTTACACAACCCCATGCCTGAAATTCATTACTCGCCAAAAAATGTTGAGACTACTCGATTGGAGCCTTCTTTCAGCGTTATTTTTCTGTGTTTCATCTTTAAAACCTGTTGCAATTGTACATGGAATAATGTTTAATCTTAATGACCGAATGACGTTTTTGGAACAAGAAATTTTGAGAGTAAATTTTGCTTGCAAGTATTTTGAACCAATATTGAAATACTTATTTTTTGTAGAATAATCAGTCTACAGTGGTGAGAGTGCTCAATGTCCTTTGGGGCGATGAACAGTTTTGGCCTATGTGGGAACAAGTTCAGGAATTTCAACGACAGCTCGTTTCAATGATGCAAGAAAATCGTGGTGGCCTTAACATGATAGGTTATGGACAAGGTAATCTTTAAAAAAAGTTAATTTGTTGATCAATTTTTGACAATTTTTTTTTTAAATTTGAAAGGCGGAGTAATTGCAAGAGCTGTGCTTGGAATTACACCTAACCATACGGTAGAAAACTTTGTATCATTAGCATCTCCTCAAGCTGGTTATTACGGCGGTAAAAAAAAAAAAAAAAATTCTATTACACTATTTTAGATTATATTGTTTCTATTTTGTAGACCTCATCAGACCAATTGGAAGTAGATTTCCCATTGGAAATGAAGACAAGTTTTCGTTAAGTTATTTTAAAACTTGTACATCAACTACTGTTTTTTAAACTGTACCTCATTTTTTTTTTCAGTTCTTCAATTTCTGGTCTTTGGAAAGGTATAAACATTTTTTTAAAATGTACATAGAATTTAGCATTTCCAATTTTATATTCAGATCCACGAGATATTGTTCGCTATAAAAAAGAAGGCAGATTTCTCGCTTGCGTCAATAATGACTATGCTCATCCACTTAACCAACGTAATAAAAAATCTTGGTATCTTTTAAAAAAAATTCTGATTCCTTCTATCTTTTACAGAATTCAGAAATAGCATGTGTCGTTTACAACGTTTAGTTCTTATTGGAGGACCTGACGATGGAACTATTGTGCCCTGGCAGTCAAGGTAATCGTAAATTTTTAAAAACTATTAATTTTTAAAATTTATAAATCTTACATTTCTTTTCTTTAGTCTTTTTGATTACACTGACAGTAATGGCAACTTGATTGATATGACAAATCAAGATGTAAATTATTGAACCACAAAAATGAATGAAAATTAATTTTTTCATTTTAGTTTTACAGAAATGATTGCTTCTGTCTTCGAAGTTTAGATCAACGCGGTGCCGTCTACAGACACACAGTTCCAGGTGTAAGGCACACTGACTGGCACAGAAATGCCTCTGTGATCCAAAACTTTATCATTCCGTACTTAACATGATCTTAACCTTTTGTACTCCCAAATAATTTTCTTCATTACATTTATAAAATAAATTTTCAGTGTTGTTTCATCTATTTACCTGGGTTTAATACACAAGCTTCTTTACATTTTTGCAAAAATGTTAATTTGCGTTGATAAATCGGGTTTAAACAGATCAAGTTTGGAACTTTGTATATTGTCCTAAGAGAAAGGAAATCTTTTAGTATTGAGCTAATAAAATAAATTTTTAAGTAATGCAGTGAAGTGAAAAAACACACTTACCAAAATCGTGAGTCTCTTAGCACGTCTGTTTCAACCCAACAGTTAGCATCGCCTGTATAAAAACAATTTTAATGAATCCACTAATAAAACGTTTTACTGACATACATGTTCATATACGGTCCATGCCAAAGCAGTTACAAGTGTCCGCCTTAATATTCTTGGACAAAGTCCAATAAAATATCCTCTTATACCCGAAACCTAACAGATAAAAATCTTTAGATATATAATTTCATTCTAAAATAATTGCACCTTATAAATATGGATGGCCACTTTTCCTAATTCCATAGAGTTGGGACGAAGTTGCATTTGAGTTTTGATGACGTCAGCAGGATGAGTTAAAAATGAAGCGCAAATACCAGACATTGTAGCACACATAAAATACAAATGAGGTGACATTTTCTTATCGCTTGTTAAACCTATTCATAAAGATCAGTCGTTTCCACTATTTCCATACTATTCATTTAGTACCTAGCAAATTTTTCCCTTCAGTATAAAATAATAAATAAATGGACGAGAAAGGCACATCACGAATGAGTGTAGGCAATAAACCACTGTACAACCCTGTTTTAAAAAAATATTTATTAATCTTTTATTTTTAAAACTTTTTTTCTTTTTACCTCTAATTCCTTCAGTCGAATAAATTTTACAAAGGGCATGATAAACTCCTTGGTACTTATAAATATCACTCTAGAATAAGATAAATTAGATTAAAAAACAGATAAGATAATAGGAATGGCAATTTTGTTGCCAACTCAACAGGCTAACCTCAAATCTTGTTTTAATCACTGTAAAGGGCAAAATTGTGATTCCAGAAATGGTACGAGCAAAACCCCCTAAGCACATCGCTTCCATTGGATGAGGTTTCCCATTCCTAAATATTACTTTACTCAAGTTTTTTTTTTTGAAACGTGTTTATCTATTCCTTACGTTAAATTCGTAGTTAACCAGTGTAATGTTCCAAAGTACACTCCAACTCCTGGAGCACATCTTAGTAGAGACTTTTTGGAAAATTACCTCATTAATAGTTCATCAGATAACACTATTATAGATTACGTACTGGGGTCGTTCCCTTCCAAAATCCTAAAAACGCATCCTTTTTATAAACGTTCGTTATAATCGTTAAAGCATCATCCAAACAGATTCTGAAAAAATAATTATTCACTTTCTTACCATTTTTTGCTATTTAGTGTATATTGATAAGTCATTGAACTGATGAGATTTCATTGTCATCCATAATTAACAAAATTATTATCCATTTCTTTACTTAAGTCAAAAAGTAATGTCATCATTTGTAATAAAATGTTTTACGTTTAAGCGGTTTAATAAAATCTCAGATCACCCAAAAATCATAATTCACCTAGCCTTCCCTGACGATTGCAATCTCGTCTTGACCAAATCCAACGGTTGAAACAAAAATGTGGAGCAAGATCCGCTAAATATTCCAGCAAGAAAAGATTTGAGCAGAGGTGATGACTGCAATTAAAACGGAGAAATGTCAACTATTTGTATAATCGCTTATTTTACATATAATTAAACTTACAACTGCCACAACTTCCATAAATAAGATCTGCTCTTTTAAATATTTAAATGGTGAGAGCTGTCATATCTGCATCAAGGAATATGCAGCCCCTTCTCCGGGCTTTTAAGTAGGAAATAAAAAAATTGCCCGATTATCACGCCACTGACAGACACATCAACCATTTGGGTAGCTACAGGAAGGAACCCAATAGATTTATAAAGTCCCTTAGTTTAAAGGTATCTAAGATAATAAAAAAATCGTTTTATACGGTCCATTACCTTATGGAGGCATCAAAGATAATAAAAGACATGTTAAGCAATTAATAACAACAGTAATTGTAATGTAATTTCAAATTGAAACTGGTTTATCCCAACGCGAGCTGGCACAAATCAGCCTGGTTAATAATCTACTGACAGACTTGTAAATTTCATTCATCTCCGCAAGATGTCTCGTTATTACGCAACGATCTCGATTCGCATTACGTCAGTACGATTACTACGTAAATACGTGTAATGAGATAATGTATTAATGACGTGAAAAAGAAATTACCAACTATTTAATCGTTGTCATTTTATTCCTATTTTTAAAAAATAATTTTGGGGCGAACCATTTGTCGAAAACACATGACTTAGATGATAAAATGTGATCTATAGTAGAAATTATATCATGAACCACTTTGTACATATCAATTCAAACCATAAAAGCACAAAAGAAACAAATTATTTAACAGTTGTAAACCAATCAAAGTACAGTTGTAATATTCCTTCTTCTTTATAAAAATAAAAAGACAAATTACAGAGACAAAAATCAGTTTATTTTTGCCTTATTCAGCGAGCCGTAGAGCCCATTTTGATGTGCCTATCCAATAGTATTTACAGTGTCTCTTGGCCCTTTAAATCAGGCCTCAAAATGAGACATAACAAAGTATGGATTTTTAAGCACTTTTTTTTTCTTTGGGCATCGGCTTGCTGTACAAAATGAAGGTTATCTTACTGCGTCAAATTAATGACTGTAAAGTGTATACATTCCCGCAATTAAATCTTCATTATTTTTCATGTCTGAAACCATTTTAAGTAAATCCTTTCCTTTTTTTAAAATAAAACTTGTAACAGTTATATAGTTATTTACACAAGCAATCAACCTATAACTGTCATTTTTAAACCTAAAAACAAAACTTAAACCGAATTGAAGCAAAAAATATTCTTTTGAGTAGTTTCAAATTATTGCGATATTAGAGTCGTAAGTTGTCTATGTCAATCAGGACAATTCAATGATAAAGTTTTTTTTCTCTTTTGTCTAATTAAAAATAAAACAAAAAACAAACTACAAAAAACAATAAGATTTTTTTCTCTTCACATTCTGATGCATTAACTACGTAACTTAAGGTATGAATTATTTCTTTTTTTTTCCAAACAACCTGCAACACATTCAACTATCCAAAAGCTATTAGACCAATGACAAAAAAAGTTAATGTGGTGGCAAAAACTGAACTGACTTATATGCAATGATTCTTTGGAAAAAATGTCATGTCCAAATTTGTCTTCAATTCCAAACACTTTTTTTTAATTGAGATCTCGGTCCTCTAAGTACCGGTATTCAAATGTAAAACCCTCCTTTTTGCGTTGGCCCCATTTTTCGTAATCAAAATAAATGTATGTGCCCTAGTAACAAGATATAAAACATTAGTAAATAAAGCGATTAAAAGATAGAAGAAATCACCTGTTCGAATTCGTCTGTTATAGTTTTAGGTTCTTCGTGCCGCTGAAACCACATCATGTATTTGGTATGAAACCTCCACGATTGCTTTTTCAAAGCCTTAGCAGCAAGATACTGAGCTTTTGTGCCCTATAAAATTAAAATATAAATAACAAAATAATAAATTTTAAAGAATGATATCGTGCCTCCATGTAATAGAAAATGAAAAAGAGCGTTTCGGTTGGCAGCCTCTGGAAGAATTCTACTGTATCTGAATGTGGAGGTGGTGTCTGCGCATAATATGATGGCGTTGGAAATGGGTTCCTAGGAAGGTAATGCCTAAAATAAAACAATCAATTACAACTCATCATTTTGTATTACTATTATTACATACCTTAGTCTTTCCGAATCCGATGGATGTGGCAGATGATGGTAGGCAGCTTCTAGCATACCTAATTGATAATAACATTCTTTTGTTAGTGGAACTGGACCCAGAGGTTGCACGCCCAATAACGGCGGTACATGGGCTTCCGTTGTTGCTGCTGCCACCGTTTTCTTAAGTTTAGACGGGCCTGTAAGGCTATTATTATTATCACACATTTCTGGAAACAAAAAAAAAAAAAAAAAAATTCAAAAATCACTATAAACTATTAATAATTAAAAAAGGTAACCTCTCTCAGAGATATCTTGCGGCTGTGATAGTGGTAAGTGGCTCTCCAAACCGGCATCTTCTACAGCTCGTTGTGCTATAGATTTCAATGTTGACATTGTTTCTAAAACCTTTGTGAAAAACAAGTTAACTTATTTCTTGCTTCCTTCATTTTTTTATTTTTATTTACTTTTGGTGTCATAGGCCCATTCATAAGCACACAGGAATTCAGATGTGATGGATTAGCAACTATTGCAGTGCTGCTATTCACAGGGAGTGGCTGCGAATTGAACACGCTGGATGAATTATTGTGTACAGCTGCCGATGAGATTATTGGTGATGGAGCAGGTTGGATGGACTGTGACTGACTCGATAGAGATGTCGGAACTGCACCAATTAACACTGTTGAACCACTATTATTAATACTACTTGTACTAGTAAATGTACATGATGAATGGTCGATGGAATTGACCATTTTTACTCCATCCACGGAATTATGTGCTGAAATAAAAGAAAAAAATAAATTTTGTTTTATTCAATGTAATCAACAATTTGGATAGTTGCAAAAGGGAAAGTATTCATTCACAAACCATTCAACTGAGGGGAGTCGTTGCAATTTTGTTGTCTTTGGGAGTTTTTAAGGCCCTGCAGTAGGGGCGAGTTCGAAGCGGAGGGCCTGAATTGTTGTGAAGCACCTGCAGCCAAACATTGCCACTACTATTACAACATTTCTTTCGGCAAAAACCCCTCCCAATACTTGGAGCGAGCTAAACCTTTTTTTTCTAATTTTTCTACTTTTTACCTGCATTGTGCTGCTGTCCACCAACAGCGACAGAATATGCTGGGCCCGGTGGAGATGAATTGAGTGTGTGATTAACCAATATGTTGCCTGATGACGAACTACTGTTATTCGGAGTTGAATTGCTGCAATTATTCAAAATAGCAAACAATTCTTTTCAATCGAAATATAATATTTGTATGATACCTGGTATTTTTGTTCGGTGTCGTGGGCACAGTTTTGTTGCTACTTGTCACATTACTGTTTGAGCTAGAATTGCTTATGGGATTGTTCGCACGCACTACCGACGGTTTCACAGGCTGAACACCCTACAATACAATTTGTTCAATACAAGTTCTCCTGTTGATGTTATAATCCGAATTACATCCTCCACAACTTTATGTTTCTTCTTGTCGTTATCATCTTTGTCGTCACACGACTTGGAATGATTAACTAATCCCGGATTAGGTGACGGAGAACCAGAATTCGTCGAAGATGGCGTATTGGACTGGGCTGTTGAATTCTCATCTTCAGCTGATGACCCTTGCACTTTTATGTCAAATTGGGGATGATCTGTTGTGTATAAAATTTAAAAAACACGAAACCCATTAAATTAAATATTCAAAGAATTCAACCCGAATTACGTGTGTATCAGAGGTAATATTTACCAGTTATCACAAACTCATCAGCATCTGAAAATATATCACATTAAAAAATACAAATTAATGTTATTATTATTCAATATTTACTCATATCTTCCAAATCTAGATCATCATAGATAAACTCATTCTCCTCAAAGTCAGGTTCTTGTGATGATTCAATATAATATTCCACATCGTCTCTTATTTTCTTAATCTATAAAATCCAAATAATTAATACTGATTGCTAATGAAAAACTTTGACGAGCAAAGTCAAATTAATACTTTGATTACAAACCTCAGAGACCAAAGTTGAAGAGACTATGCTTGTATGGAACTAACAATGACAAAGTATTAATTTGACTTTCACTCCATTCTGTGCATTCCAATTGACATTCAAAATAACTACGAACCTGTTCCACTTCAATCGCGCTGTTATCCAACATTCTCATTAATGTTTCCAATTGTTTTATATGAAACCTATGCTTCTCAAGCCAGGTCTTCAATTTGTCTATTCGATCTTGTTTATCTTTGTCAATCTTCTTTTTCTTTGTTCCTGCTAACAAAGACTCGATTTCGCTTTCAAATTGATCTACTTGTATGTTCAAAGATCCAATAGAAGTCTGAAAATATGAAAATTGTTTTCTATTTTTTCTTCTATCTCTAAAGATAATTAAACTACTTACAGCTAACCACCCACTCATTTCGTCCTTCTCTTTTTGAGCAGGATCTAGTTTCTGTGCTGCTCCCAGCCCTTCTTTGGAGTAGGCTTTGGTTTTTGTTTCCCGCTCAACAACTTTGAACCTCTCCATTTGCTAATCAAAAACAAAACAATTTATACATTTATCCAGAGGAAATAATTTTTTTGTCTTACAGTTTCAATCAATCTCCTGTTTTCTAAAAGAATACTTTTGTCTTTAATTTCTCCCGATGCGATCCAACTTTTAATTTGGTCTCGTAACCTCTGTTCAAAAGAAATAAAAATTAAAAATAATTTGTAATTAAATCAATTTAACAAAGTAAATAAACTATTACCTGAAGCTTTTTAATCTCTTTCTTAAGATCCGCCTCATATTTTTCCTTCTGATTACTATTTGCAGCATTGTGAACCTACAAAATATATTGTAATTACTATTGTCGCTTTCATTTAACAAAATTTACCTTTTGCCAAATGTCTTCAAATGTTTCTACACCTTCACTAACTTTCTTCAAACAGCGATCAATTTCGCCTGAAAAATAAAGAATATTTATATTCATTTGCATCGTGTAGAGATACAAGACTGGCGCACTTTTGCCCAGGAAAAATAATGGAAACTATGAAAAGCCAAATATGTTGCCAACAAATATGTATTACAATTAATGTTTGAATATTTAGTGATGCGATAGTTTAGGCCTATAGAGTCAATAGGATTTTCAAGTAGTGTTGGCTACAAATTTGACACAACTCGAGAGTTATGCCAAGAGCAGGTTACCTTGCAGCTTCCTTCTATCAGCCATAGCTACGTAGATGCAGAAAATAATTGTTGAAGCATAGTCTGAAAATGCACTGTGGTACTTCAGAGTGAGCCCCAAAAAAAAAACAAAAATTGTACGAAAAGTGACCCAGCAGTAGCTTTGTTTAAATCCAAGATGGCTTCCTTCTCCTTCAATGTTGACGACAGTTTACTAATGTGTAATATTCCGCAAATTTCTCCTTGATCCTACACGTTCAATTGGTCAAAATTAATATTTTGACAATTTAGAATGTAATAAATATATATTTTTTCCACTCACTCATTCAATTACTCAAATTGTTTAAAAAATTGAAGTACTGGCAAAGTGTTATCACGTACTGAACGAAAAATAGTTTTCCCGTTCAAGCGGAAGGTTATTCGTGAGCCCCTTGATAGCCTAACGCATGCGCATTGCATTCTCAACGCTGTTTTCGTGCCTTGTAGTGAAGTTAGTGAACAATACTAATATTTCCAAAATTTCCAGTTTTAATACTGGCATTTGACAATAGTTTGACAGGGTTTTAACTAATCATTTTTGTGAATGTAAATAATTTTGGCTAATGACTTTCTTGTAACTAAAATTGGTTACACCTCTCAAAAATTTTTATTTTATTTTGTTGTTCAACACTTCCATCAAATTAAATCTATGTGCCTAAAACAAAACGTTTATAATTTTTTTTTTTTTTTTTTTTTTTTTTTACTGTGAACCCAGACTGTTCTTTTACCTTCCTCGCCTGCATGACGTCTTTAAAAAGTGACGTCATTTCTAGGTAGGTGAAGCACAGCAGTGAGATAAATTTGTAAATCTCAATTAGTTCTTGGATCCAAGACGGTGGCGCTGCACTGCAGCAGCATCAGCATGGCTCCCATAGACAAACTTCTCGTTATAGGCCAATGCATGACTACGAGTTTAAAAAATGCAGTTAAAGTACAATTTAAAACACAAGAACTGGATAAAAACCTATTAATGGTCCTATAATATAATTTCAATTTCTTAAACTCATTTTTTCATTTTTTGTTTTTATGCTTAGTATTTTCCCAGAAGACGAGTTTTGTATGCCCAAGACGAGAAAAATATTTGTAAAACAGGAGATATTGTTTTAATTAAGGTAATATAATGTTCCGTAAATTAATAAATAATTATTAATTCTTTCAATTTAGCAATTACCTGAGCAGCCAACGAAAGAAATTACCCACGAGGTTGTGAAAATTGTTTATCCTCTTGGCAATATTACAGATCCTGTAACTGGCAAAAAAGTTATTGGAGTTGATTTTGAGTAAGCTTAATACATAAAAGCGAAAAAGGCTAGAAATGTTATAATTATTTTTTTGTATTCATAGGGAAATTCTTGAGCAGCGTTATCGTTCTGTCGGTAGCGGCGGTTATCTCAAATATAAAGACAGTCAAGAAAATGTTAAAAGTGAAGTTTAGATGATAGTTTTTTTTTTTATTTTGTCACTAATAGATTAAAATTACTTTTAACCTTAAGTTTGTCTACCTTATTACCGGTTAATTAGTAAAATCTCAAAACTGTTAATAAAATTATAATGAAACATTATTAATGAAAAGATTTTTAAAATTTTGAAAATATTACTCTGGACCACTCGGAACCATACTGAATTAAGGAATTAAGTATTACCTACCCTTTGGATTATTAAGAGAATTGCAAGGTGGGAATGAATGAAATAAGGCATCAAAGTTATGCGTACTAATTTGACACAGTTGGACCTTCATAAATAGCTAATCAACAATTCAAATCCTTGATTGGCTTAACATTGCACGCGTAGGCACGTGTTCTTTATCTTTGCATGGGCAGATGATGAAACAGGAGTCAGGTGACGTCACAGTCAACGTTTGTTACGTCATAAACGGGTCAGGAGTCCCTCTTTCCTTCTGCGACTCCCATCTTGAATTCGGCCACCGCTTAGCATCTATCTACTCAAAATACGATCAGAAATGAAAATTTGGACATCAGAACACATTTTCAAGTAAGACATTATCCACGAAAACATCTGCACCCGTTTTTATTCAAAGTGGAACTCATTCAACGTGAATCGAAATATATGACATTTGATTCATTCTATTACTCCCAGCAATTTTAAAAAACCTTATGCACGTGTTTAACCTTTACCAAATTTAGATTTTATTTTTTTTTGGCAGCCATCCGTGGGAAACTGTTACTCAGGCAGCTTGGCGTAAATATCCCAACCCGATGAACCCGGCCGTTGTTGGAATCGACGTCGTCGATAGAAAAGTCGACGATGGAGTGCTTACGACCCATAGACTAATTTGTACCTCGTGGGGATTACCCCATTGGGTTAATAATGTAGGTAGCCGTATACATATATAAAGTTTTAACTTACAATATAATAAATTTGTTGCATTTGTTTATAGTTGGCTGGCAGCGATCGCAACTGTTACGTAAGCGAAATATCTCAAGTTGATCCACGGACTAGAACTATGACAATGGAATCAACCAATGTAAAAATTAAATTAAATTAAATAATAAACATATTAGAATACCTTTTTTTTTATTGTAGTTGTCATTATGTAAATACGTGTCTGTAGATGAGAAATTAACTTATTCACCTCATCCAACTGAAAGTGGTTGGTAAGTATTTTCCAAATTTTTAAAAATCCTTATAATGAAAATTATATTTCCTTTTCTAGTACGCTGCTTAAACAAGAAGCAGTAGTATCAGTGCGAGGTGTACCACTTAAGAACTATTTAGAAGAGAAAGTGACGAATAGTATCTCTACTAATGCCAATAAAGTAAGAAATGTAAAATTATTTCTATACAAATTTAGTATACAAATGTCGATTTTGTTTACTTGTAGGGCCGTCAAGCAATGGAATATGTGATTAGTATGTTGAACACTGAGATGCATGAACTGACGTGCTCGGCTGTCAAAAGTATGGATGAGTTAGCAAGTAGCGCTAAAAGAAGTATGGATGATTTAACGAATACTACAAAGAAATCAATGGACGATTTAACGAGAGCGTTTAAACAAGTTGATGGATTTACATCGCCTCTTTCAAATTCTATACCTAAATGGGAGTAAAATAAAATAGAAGTTTTAGATAAGCTTCGTCATGGAGCAAGATCTGTTCTTTATTTTATGCGTTTTCATTCTCTGAAAACAAAATAATTGTTTTATAGTGCGTTTAATGAATTAATCCAAAAGAGTTCATTTCTACTTATAAAAGTTCAAAATAAAAAAATTATTAGTTCATAGAAATTTGTTTTTTTTCCCAGTCAACCTATCTCGTTCCTTGGATGTTTCCGCATGTTTGAAACAAAACAACAAATGATGACTCGAAGTCTAAAAAGGAAAAAACAATTCTTGAAAACCTTTTGCAATAATTTTTTGCCCAACATATGAAAATAAAAAGTTTTTCTTCATTTTTTTAATAAAATATCAAATAAATAACAAAAAAAATATAATAAATTTTTGATTAATTACCACGAGATGGCTCTAGTGTTGAGGGTTCCACGAACGAGTTCACAATCCAGCTTCCTGTTACTCTTTTTTTGCTTATGATGGGGCTCAAAAATCCTTGATATTGAAAATTCTTATTCTGAAATACATCACTAACAGAGAGCGAATAATCATCAATTCGTATGTATCAACATACAATTCGAAATTACACTAAATAAAATATTTCCTCTTGTTACAGGTAGAATAGATTTAGATTTGAAAAGGTAAGAATTTTTGTTTTAATTTGAAAAGCACATTTATACAAGACACACAAGAAAAATGAGAAACTACAATCACATAATACTGTTAATACACTTGAGTGACGGATGAACTTGTCTTTATAATAAAAAGAAAGATTTTGATGATGTTGTTAAATATGACTAGCAACACAACAGTCTTCACAACTTAATACAGAGAATGAAATGTTGAGTAGTGCTATAAGCACGTAACATTTTGGCACAATTCTTTGGTCTCGTCATTTTTGTCATCTTTGTGTGTAACATAACGTGTAGGATTTAGAGTATGTGCTGAGGTCACCTTAATCATTTCTGCTGTTAATGGCGCTCCGTTGCCTGACAACATTGGAGCAACTTCCTGTTCACCTTCAATTGTTGGACCTGAACGACGTCTTGGCGTTTTGTTGTTGCCGAGACTGGTCGAGAATTTACGAGATCTTTCTGGCAACTGGAATTCCAATGAACCAGTGCCTTCAATTTCAACGCTGGCCAAAGGAACGTCCAAACATGGCGTTACAATGCGTGGATTATTGGCGAGAATTTCTACGATTTCACTCGCTGTTGGTCTGTCTTTAGGGTCTCGACTCCAACAGGCCACAAGAAGAGATTCTCTGCAAATATAAAATATCAATTATTAGAATGTAAAGCTATTTGAAAATGAAAACACTTTTTAAACTTACAAATAATGTTTACACCCTTTAGGAACACGTAGACAGTTTCCACTTTTCACGTATTCCAAAACTTGGTTATTGGAAAGTCCTTGAAAAGGGAAACTTCCAAATGTTATAATCTCGTATAACAACACCCCATAGCTCCATACATCTGACATGGGCGTAAAAATGCCATCTGCCAGAGACTCAGGTGCCATCCAACGAACTGGCAACATCCCTAAACAAACCCTACTTAACAAATATTATATTTCTATACGTTTATAATACCTTTTTTGTTGAATCGGTAATAATCCGAATCATACATTGATCTTGCCATACCAAAATCTCCAATTTTAACGGTCCTCGACGTATTTACCAAGCAATTGCGACAAGCTAAATCTCTATAAAAACAAAAATTATTACTCAAAAAACATATTATTACATTCTTTATACCTATGAACGTATTTTAAGTTGGCCAAATAACCTAACCCCCTGGCTATATCTAAAGCCATAGCATTCAGCCGTTTGTTAGACACTTCATCCAAATCTTCACTGGTTTTTTCATTCACCATTGATCGCCTGGCAAGTAAATACGTCTTCAAATCACCTGAACAATCAAGTTAAGCTGAGTCTCAAGGACAAGTAATTGATCATTTAATTTTACCGTATAACATAAACTCCATAATGGTGTAAACAGCCTCCCCTCTTGTACATACAGCTAATAGCTGAACTATATTTTTATGGTCAAACCGTTTCATCATTTCAGCTTCACTTAAAAAGTCCAACTAAACATAACAAATATTTAATTAGTTAAGATAAACATCGTCTAAACGTGTTAATACCTTTTCCTCAACAGTTGAACCAATTTTGAGAGTTTTCACTGCGACTGGAACCCAACCCTTTTCGTCAAAAAAAGCTTCCCCGCCATACACAGTACCAAACGCTCCTTCACCCAATTTCCTATTGAGGACAACTCTGTCTCGAGGAATTTCCCATTCGTCTAGAGTTAACATGTTTGTCGACGAAGTTAAACCCAATTCCCGCATTCGAGCTTCGGTCATTTTCACCTTCCTCTCGTATCTAGTGAATTACAACATTTATTTAAGGAACACTAAAATTAACATTAACAAATATACCTTCTCTTAAAAAATATGAAACACAAAATCATGATCAAGGCAAATAAACCGAATCCGAATATATTAGCTACTACGATGGCAACTTCACACTCGACATTTAAGAGCTGCCGTAAGGCTTCCAAGGCGCACGACTCAGGCACTTAGAAAAAAAAAATTCAATTTAAAAAGAGAATATAAAAATGTAATTAAGCCATATACTTTCACTTCCATCTCCCGGGATCATGCCATCTGGAGTTAGCCATACCAGCAACGATTCGTTTAATTCCAATTGACCTTCGTCTAAATTATTTGGAATGTAACGACCGACAACTCGAGTGCGATTGTCCAACCATTGGTAGACGTTGATCACCGAAAGACGCGTAGCTCCCATAAAACGAATATGGCCAGACACTCCATTGAAATTCGTTTTATTTAAAATATCTACAAAGAGACTGGAAACAGAAATATTGAAAACACATTTCTAAAGAATTTTCATATTTACCTCGTTGTATTGGCTGAATGCAAAGTTGCAATATGTGAATTATTTTGTTTGAGTAACTGATCCAACGCGTACGCATAAACCCAGACGGCATCGTAGGCGTATCCAGCGTAGTCACTAATCTCATCTTCCTAGAAATGTTAAAAATCAAATGAAAAATATTTTATATCACTCGAACTCACTCAGAACCACAACTGTAGAAATTTTTTAAGCTATTAAAACATTGATCGACACATGCTCTTGGCACAAAACTGAAAACATTTTCATTAAAAATGGTTATTTCTCAAGCAGTCAAGCCCTTGAACTTTAACACGAAGCCAAATACAAACTGCAAACCAAAAGCAATTAAAAATGTTTTTAAAAAATGTAAAGTTTGCAAATTGATTGAATCAGAGACGCTTTTTTCTACTGATTTTTAATACCCTAATAATTTTAAATGCGGCAGAAAAGCAACATCAATTAGTGGAAAATTTTGATTTCGGTCACATGAAACTTACTGCCTGACGCTTCTCGTGGATCGATGATTGATGTTCGCCTATCTCAATGACTTCAGACTAAAAGGCAAAGTCAAAAAATGTGCAAATACAGATAGAAAAGCCAATCACAGTTTCTTTAAAACGGGAAAATTCTTCTGAAACAGTTTTGATTGATTTTGATTGTTGGTTTAATAAAAAAATTTATTCTCATGCGTCTGGGGAATTAAAAAATTAAAGAGCCAAGCATTATAGTCTACGTGCTAGAAAAAAAAAGTTTTCAGAAGAATCACAAATGAAAATAGGTTTCATGCAAAATTGGAATTTGAAGAGTCCTCAAAAATACGTTGCAAACGCTGAAATGGAAAGAGGGCTTTCCACGAAAGCAGAAAAATTAGCACAGCAAAATAATTATTCAACATATTGAACACAATTTCAACTTACGTGAATTTCGTTTTCGACTCGTTTCCTGTATCGTTTCTGCCATTCCCCGACTGAAATCCCCTCTTGCATCGTTTGTTTTTCCTGACCGTAGTACGAATAAACCAAACTCAAGTGCCCATTAATTGCTTGAATCATTTCATTAGTTGTACATGGAATGGGCTTAACTTTTGTAACACGGTTATAAAAATCCGTGTCGTACCAGTTCTTAGAGAACCACATTGGAAGAAACCAAACGTAGCCTGTACGTGCCGTCATCCCCTAACACATACAAAATTAAATTTCATATAAACTAAAACATTTTAAGAAATGTAACCTGTTTGTAAGCTTCGCACATGACAGCTCGGGCGGCATAGTCGTAAAAATCTCCTATTATAATTTTGGCTTTTTTCTTTTTCAGATCTTCTAAAGATTGAGACATGTTCATTGCCAAACGCTCTCGAGGAAATTTCCGGTTGGCGATGAAATTAATTCCATGAGACTGGAGGAAATCTTGGGTGAGTGATAAATATTCTGGGTATTTTTGTCCATCTTCAGTCAAAGCGGACACCCGTTTCCATCCGAGCCGAGTGAAAAGTTGGAAATAAACATGTCTACAAAAAAAATTGAATTAAAATTGAGAAGTAAGCGATTAAATTCATTTTACTTAAAAAGTCGATTCGATGGAATTGTTCGAAAAAATAAAGAAAATTCTTCGTTATCCTGAAAGGGAATCGCCCCCTCCGCACTGTAGCTTATGATGATGCTGTTAAAGTGTTTGGCTACACCAGCGATCGGTTCGACGGTGTCCGAACAGGCCGGTCCTAAGATTCCTGCTATTAATTTGTAATCGGGGCTTGTTACGTATTTGATGTAGGCTTTCATAACAAAATCAGAGGAACACCGTCCGTCTTCACGTAACATTTCGAGCCAATAATCGCCCAGAACTGAGTTGTTACGATTGACAGCTTCAATTGCCATACTAGCAGCTACCAAAATATTATTGTCAATAAAAATAAATATCGATAATAAGAAAATTCACCTGGAATGATTCCTTTTGAGCTATAATTGATCCCTGACATGGGAAATATCCCGCCAATATAAATAATCGGTTTCGTGGTCAAATCAGTTGGAATCCATTTAGACCAAATGGACGCGTTTTGGGCTATCCAATCGCAAGCTACGTCACCCAAATCTTTTCTAGGATCTCTAAAATATAAGTATGTTAAATAATGCTAATAAACTGTGCATTATTCACCTGTTCATATAATTATTGAGCAATTCTGTATATTGGTTATAGGAAAATATCATATTTCGAATGACATAAATTGCTTCAGGAGCTGATGTTTTCAAATCAGACCAAGCAATCTTCTCCAATTGATTGATTTCAAATCCGCAGTTATTTGGGAAGGGGAAACTCACGGGCAAGTCTTCACACATGGGAAATGAGATGTGCGTATAATTTCCACTCGCTGTTATTGGACTGGGTTTCCAGTTGAAAAACATGAACGATTTCCCTTTTTCGTGTCTGTCGCGCACATAATCAGCCAGTTTTGGACCAATCCAAACGACTTTCACCCGTAATTTGAGTAAATTGATTTGATCGCGGATCGTACTTAACGTGATTGCTATCAAAAAAAAATATTTAAAAAAACTTTTTAAAAAAAAATATATATGAAAAAGTGTATTTTTGTACCGGGATAATTAGAAAGCAGAATGGCACACGAAGAATTTGTTAGGCGACAAATTTCAGGCACGTACATTCCGTTGTGACACGCTTTGTCCTGACAGTGATAATTTCCCTCCGTTTCATCTTTTAAGGACAATTTGGCAATCGTATTTAAATCGTCAGCCAAATCAAAAACACCCACGGCAGCTTCTTCTTGAAACGCTTTCCAATGTTCAAATCCACTACATTCGCGCCAGTCATTACTATGAGTCATGTATTTTGGGATGTACCATCCAAACCTAAGTTATATACATTTTTTTTTGCTATTTCATTCTTCATCTATTATTTTGGGATTTCAAATACCTTCCGATCGGACCTAATGGTCCACAATCTTCGACTAAACCGGAAGTGAGCCACTCTTCCATATTAAATCCCGGGCCAGTCCAAACTTCCAAATTCACCATCGTTTGGGGAGGTGAAGTGGCTTTGATACAGTTACTAAATAAGGAAATATCATTAGTGGTATTTTCGTTTATTGGCGTTTTCATTAAAACCTGCGATTCTGACAGCCCGAGATGCGATTGAGAACAACCGGAGGATTCATTGTATCCTCTTTTTCCACTAGAGAAACGTTGGCGTATCCGATCACTTCTTCCAAAAGAATTTTTAACACGTGCGATGCTAATTGATGGGAAATACGTCGACTTATTTCGATCCGAATTTCTAATGTCTGTCCGTCGTAGGATAAATATCGTTTCCGTTGAGCCTCTAAAATACAAATTTAAAAAAAAAAAAAAAATGTTGACGCCAATTGGTAATAGTATACGTAACAGATAACAAGAGCTTGAAGAGCAAATCCCAAGATAATTGTAATTTATTTGAGTTTTGTAGCGATAAAATGTGAGTGTTATTTTCAATTTTATTAGCCGCTAATTTTAGGTCTTATCTACTGCATTTGGACAAGTAAACACAACAAAAACATGCGCACCACGAATAACTTGGCAAGTGATCCAATTGCCAAAATTGAGCGCGGTAAACAACACCAAATAATAAACTTTTTATTAATTGATACCTGGTCTTCCCGTTAGGCATTTTGCTGTCACTGGCAATAAGAGCCAACAAAATATAAAAACGGACCCCCAGGCGAACTTGGCTCTCAAATTCATGTGGGGGACTCGAACAACTTGAAGAAAAAAAAAATCGTTAAGGTCATATGGTGAAGAAAACGTCAATATTGGGCCCAACAAAACACAAGGCCAGATACAATTTCTCACCTGGTGCTCCATAAATTGGCTATTCCAAATCATGGCATAGATTTTTCATGACACCAATCTCACTTGACCTAATATAAAAATTTTTACTTTTAAGAAACAGTTCATGAGCGCGTGATTCCAACTTGTTTCGCATCCGTCCAAGTCAAAGGTCAAGGCCAATTTCACTTTTCCATACAAATTTCCCCCCTCATAGCGCCTCTTGTTTACATATTTGCACAGTTTTGGATCTTGTCAATTAGATCATGAGTGTGTGTCGCTCAGGAAATTCCCGTGGACTGTCAATTGAACTCATTTCCCACTCACTAACAATCGATTCAAGTGAGATTTCTTTCTCTATTTTGGTCTAATGCCAACAAGAGAGAAAAAAAACAAGGTTTAAGTGTTGTTTCTTACCTTTTCAACTGGTTTTTCTTCATAAAAATAAAAATGCTGGTCGTAAAGGCGCCAAACACTGGATTAGACCAGTCAAACAAATAAAAGAGTATTTGCAAAGTAAAATCCAATTACAACGTTTTAATCAAACTTGGAAAAAACAACTTGACCTGTCTCAAGATTAAAGTTCGACATCCAAGAAATATATCAAATTTCAAAGATATTTTCAAATGTCATTTTATGTATCATTTCCGTATATTGAGAAATTAAAATTTTTTTTCAAATGATATAATAAAATTTTGTTAAACGTACTTGAAATTAAAGAAGATGCTGCAAAGTCAGTTAGGAGAAGATGATGAGCACGCGATTGATGCACACAGATAACTAGACCGATGAAGACTCGTGCGTTAATAGGCAGCGCACCGATTTAAGCGACATCTATTGGAGAAATTATTTTTTTCAACTTAAAAGATAAACATCTGCGAAGAGGCATCTCAAATAGTAGAAAAGTGGTTTCACAACATCTGCTTCAAACACCTGAGTAAACAAAGTTTCAAAACAATATCAAAAAAAATAAAATTGTATAAAAATAGTACTTTAATAACGCCATCATTAGACACAAGTGTAACGGGAGTAGCAACTTCATACAAGGCGCACAACTGCAAAAAAAAAAAATTAAAAATGAGCACCATTTACAACATAGTATTACATTACTTACTGATAAATCAATTCGAAAATATAACTGAACGTGTTTGACTAGAGCGTTTGAAAACATTTCAACTTTTTTGTCAACGTCATGCTCAATTTGTTCAATCCTAGAAATTTAATAATTTTTATTTTTTGAAACATTTTTTAATATATTTTAAAAAGTTACTTTGCCCAAATTTTGCAGAAATCTTTTGCTTTCAGGTCAATGTGAATTGATCTACATCCCGAAATTTTATTTGGTAGAGAAAATGATAAATTGAAATCTTTTTCCGCAGTGGAATTAGCAGACTCTAAGCACATAATACTCAGCCACAACAACTGTTTTTCAGTTATAACTACAGGTGCAACGAGGCAATCAAATCGACACTGAAAAATATTAATATCAATATAACAATTCAAATATTTGGTCAACGTTTACCATACTTGTAAGAATTGTAGAAAATTTTGTTTTAAGACTCCTTTGATAAGAAGAAATGAAAAATATTTTGATTTTTGATTTTTCCATAAATTAGATGGGTATAAAATGACTGTCAAGTTGTTTTCGTTTTTCTCAAAAATTTCAACCGTGTCGGCTTCATCTGAAAAGAAATTTTGAAGTAAATTATTAATAAAAAGGTAAGACGTTTCACCTAAATCCAATTTAAGAGTGTCGGAAAGACGTTTCACCTAAATCCAATTTAAGAGTGTCGGAAAGATGAAATGAGAATTCTACTTCTTCAGGAATCGAAACTCCATTCTAAAAATAAGTTTTAAAACGTTTATAGAGAATTTTAAATTGGGGTAAATAAACTCACTACGAGCAAAAGGGCTGAAAACTCTGACAAATATAAATGCAATGAGTGGCAAGAGAAATCAAATAAAGGTGACACTTTGAAGACAGCCCACGAATGACATAACAAATCTAAGAAAAAAAGTTGCTGCTAAATTCAGTTTTTTTTTATTTTAACCACTACTTACCGGTCTTCATGATGTCTTGATTACATTTCGAGAAACGTGTTGCAATAAGAGTAATCCACTATTACTTTGCCGCCTTATGTCCTTATTTGTTGTTAGTAATTCAAGAGAACCAATCGCAGTCAAGATGTGTTGGTTACGCGGGATTATTAAAATTAGCACGTGGCTAAAATGGCGATCTGTTTTGCTTAATTTTGCTGGATATTAAATTTGCTTGTGATGGCAGGTGCTAGAATCTATCAAAAATTACCAAATAATATCATTTCAGAAGCGATTGGGAGTAACATCAAGTAATTATATACCAAAAACTTAAATAAGTAAGTCTTAATGTACTTTTCAATTTAAGGAAACAGGATACTTGGAATTATTCAGCCGATGATTTTTTTAAAGGAATTATCAAACGGAATGAATATGGAAGTGACGTGCATAAACAATATTTTTCACTGGAGAAATGGCCTCGTATACCCAAAACGAGCAAAAACAAATTAAAAAGACATTTAACTTACAAGGAAAAACGCAAAATTGACATTACGAAAATTAAAGACGGCAATTTAAAGTTTGCGTGATCTGTTTTTTAAAAAGCAATAAATTATATGTTTCACCTTTTAAAGGTACGAACACTTCCTTCCGATGCACAACTTATGGCGAAGTTACATCGAAAGTATACTCAACCTTAAAAAAGGGTATAAATTTTTTTATTTAAACATAAACAGCCAAATCTTTAGGTTAAATATTTACTTGAATAGAAGCAAGAGTAATCCTGATGAAATGCGGTCACTACTTCTCAAAGCTGATTATCATGGTTGTATCGTCGTCGTTTCTCGAGCAAAAAATCCTGCGTTAATTGGTCTATCTGGAATTATTATACGGGAAACGAAGAATTGTTTTCTATGTATAACGCGTGAAAATAAGATTAAAAGTTCGTCTATTCAGTTTTGTTGTATATACCACAATTAATTCTCTGTATTTGACCTAGCTGTACCGAAGCAGAACAGCGTGTTCAACTATCAAGTCGGTCACCACTTATTCACCTTGTATGGAAATCACTTCCGGGTTAAAACTACGGATAGAAAAGCTCAGAAATTTAAATCTAAACCAACGATTGAGTTGTAAAGAAACCTGAAATAAAAATTGGTTACAAATATTATTTATTAAGCGTGAATCGTGATTCATTTTACAATTAATTTCTAAATTGTTAAAAACAAAAAAGGATGAAATCCCATGTGATTCTAGAAAATAATTTTTTTAAAACATTTCTTTACAAGTTTCACAATTCCTACTTGACTAGCAAAATTTCTAGTCCACGAGTTTAAAGCAAACAGCTCCCGTGATGAAAAATTAACAATAAAATTCATGATAAGGAATTTAATCTTCTTATTATTATTATTCGACTCCAACTTCGGTAGCTTTTCGTTCAGCCAGTAGTTTTTGCGTTTTATTCTGTACTATGTCAAGACCAGCTCTTTTGCTCGGACTTTCACAATCGTTTTCGTTTTGCAAGAGTCTTTTGCCAAATTTCTTCTCTCCTCTTTGAACCATTGTATTAATAGCTCTTAGATCCTAATAAAACAAATCACTCATTAAACATTTTTATAAGTTTTTAATGTTTGTTGAATATACATCAGCGGGGCTGCGGCTAAAACTGTACGAGAGCGGGCGAATGGGCGACGCAATGAGACTCGTTTTTAGAGGTGAAATGTAAACGTGGTGCGCATTATTTACTCGACGTCTTGGAGATGTTGGGTAAGATTTCAACACAGGCAAAGGTGACAACGGTGGGGACTCAACCTACAAAACAAACTATTATTATTCCATCAAAATAACTTTAGAAATACTACGTACGTTTTTGCTGATACTAACAGCTGAGAATTTTAACACAAAAGATTGCAGTTTTTGAACGTAGATCTGCAAACAAAATAGTTATTTTTCTGTGTAATATGTATTTTCTGTAAATACTAACAGTGTTATAGAATTCAACCAAATCTCCCCTGTCTTCAGAATCAAAACTTGAACTTGTTCCAGCTAGTCTAGTTGGAGTGGGCGGCTGGCTGCTAGGATGAGGCAATGGCAAAGTGCTTGATGATCTAATCATTAGACGTTCTTTACGTTTATCATCTAAACAAAATATAATAAGTTTCGAGTTTTAGCTTTTTGAATTGATCAGTACCCCGATCGTCATCTCGCTCAAGCGAAACGGGTGAATTCGATCCAGATGCTCCTGTTTTGCTTCCATCACTACTGCCTGAATGTCGCCTTTTTTTAGTGCTCAGTAAAACACTTCGATATACCTGCAATTAAAAAGTTATTTAAAAGTTATTAAAAAAGAAATTTAGAATTTGAATTACATGACTGGCTGCTTGAGGTTGCATCCGGTAACATCCCATAATTTCTTGAAACTTTTCATCTTTATCTGATATCTACAAAATTTGAAATTAGTTGATGCTGCATTATAGTCATTTGAGTGTTTTACTTTGGCCATGATGTAAATGGCGCACATGATCATTTGATCCAGATGTCGATCCATCATCAAATCAGTGTGAAAGACAATTGAATATTCGAAACATGTCCACATTTTACGTTGTAAATCTTCATTATCAATTTTAAGCCTGTCGCATAAATCGCGCAGTCGTACACTCGCCAAGTAATAAAACTGTAATTAAAAAATTTTAATAAGCCATTACGATAAAGAGATAATAACGAACCTTGCGAAAGAAAAGCCCTAGAGATCCAGCTTTTTTAGGCTTATGAGTTTTCGGTGCAGAAACTGCAGCTAAAATAAATAAATTATTAATATATATAATTCTTGTAAAAAAACTTTTAATTTACTTTTGTTTTGATCGGATTCATTGGTTTTAATAGGTTCCGGCGTGGGCGCAACACCATTGGTAACTGTAGGTACAAAAAGGCGACGCTTAGCAGTAGCAGCAGTTGGAGAACTAAAATACTCAGTGGCAGGTGGTGCCAAAGGTGATTGGTCAGGAACTAAAAATGATTGTACAATCATCTACTTGTTCACTTTTATTTCACCTTATGTCAAATTACTTTGTACTGTTCGTTCGATGTTTGCCAAACGTCGAACCGTCGGATGCGGAATGGGCGACGATAATAAATGGCTCGGTTGCACATTCTCCAATTGATTCGGCAACAAAACATCCTCAGCTGTTGGAACTTGGCAATTTTTCATTTGTTCCCATAATGGTGATTCGCTTTTCCATGCTAAACTTTCCAAAATTTGTTCTTCGATCTATGAATTAACAAATTATATTACACATATCACTGGATTCACGTCATTTTTCTTACTAGATTCAAATGTTTGACAACGTCACGTGACAATCCGCCTTCGTCACGAATAACAAGTTCAATTACTCTGTAGAAATAATAGGGTTCCAGATTGAACACTTCAATTATCCAAGGAAACGTTCTGTATAATACATAATAAATTATTAGTACACTTTAGTTTATTGTGTTTGTTTCTGACCTTTGGGAATTATAAGAAAAAATAACAATCTCAAGGCAACATGCAAATAGGGCACGATGGAAATATTCTTGGTCTAATAATATCTGAAATGTAAAAAATTAATAAGAAACAGTTTTTTTTTTTTTAAATTAATAATAGTTAAACCAACGTTGAAATCGAAATTGGTTGGAAGGCGCTTCTTCTCGCCCATAAGAATATTTTCTAATGCTTTGAAATACAGACTTTCACCCAACTGCAAACGCTTCTTTGCAAAATCGACTTGTGATCCAGGATGTTCATCTGACGGCTAAACAACAACAAAAAACAATCATTAAAATCTTTTAATAATGCAAACAAAGTTGAACTTACTTGTGCGTACAAAGTACAGAATGTGGAACCCATTTCCTTAACTCGCGCTAATATCGCATCACCAGGATTTTTTTTACATGATCTAAATTGAATCGTTTTACTAAAAGAACCAACCTCAATCGTATTTTCCCTACTTAAAAATATCGAGAAGAGCGTCACTAGGTGTCGTCTTTCTACCCGACAAAAGGGCTTGCAACTTGCTCACGCTCTGTGTGGCCGTTGACACCGGAGTAATATTATGAGCAGTATCTTTCTCGGTCAAATATCGCCGCCCAGTTAACGGTGTAGAAGGTGTTAAAGAATTCGTCTAAAAAAATTAAAAACTTTTTATCTGAATCTTGAAAAAAATAAAGGCTTCTATTTTTACATTTTCTATGTGCTGTTGCAAATTCCGTTTCACTTGCATCGATGCAGCCAGATCTCCTGGGGGCAAATTTGTACCAATTTCTAATTCATCACCGAAAAAAATCCGTTCGTCAAAGTCACCAACATTTAACACGTATTCTTCGTAGGAGCGGTTTATGGCTTTACTGTAAAAATTCAAAAATAAATTTAGTGACTGGCGTACAAACAATTAAATTTTTGTAAAACCTATTGGCCTCAAAATTGCCAAGATCAAGAAGGCCGGACATGGTTTCGGCTTTTCCTTTCAACACTTTTTTGTCAAATAACTTTTTAATGTGGAGTTTCCACCAATGTTCTTTAATTCCTAGGGCTTCGAGATGAATTCCATCGTGTTTACTACACAATAAATGAATAATGCACGGCGCATCGGTTGGTGGCCGATAGTCACGATTGTTAAAATTCTCCGGTAATCCTTAAAAAAATTAAAAAAATTATTCCGTTTTAGAAACATATACAAATATGTTACCTTTAAAATTTGTATTTAAAATTTCTCGTCGGTCTGCCAAAATTGCATTGGCATAAATTAAATCGATACAACACAAAAGTAAATGATACGAATTTACAAGGTCATCGCTGATCGCTGGGAAATTTCCTATTTGCACAAACAAAGTTATTAAAAAATTATTTATTTTTGCCTGGGAGAAACAACACCTTTAACTTGTACAAACAAAGTCCAACAAAATGAAAATACATCTGCTGACGAACAGAGTGTTCGCCTAGAAAGAAAATACGTAATAAATATTAGATCAAAATTGATTTAATAAATTTGTTACCTGGGTTTACGGCCTCTTGATACTTTCGTGGTCGTTGGCGTCGGTTCATTAAAAATATCCAAATAAATTGGTTTGAACTTCTTAAAAATCACAGTCGACACGGCGAAATTCCGTTCTAAACGATCAACTTTATTGCGAAAATCCGGTGATAAGTTGGCCATATCTTGCCATTTTTTCATTTTATTAAAGAAATTGATTAAGCTACAAATAGAGAAATGTTAAGCGATCATTTTAATCATGCTCAGTTTTGTTACCTCAGGTTACACGATCGTAGTAGTCTAGTAAGAGAAACGCAATTGCCTTCGATGACGGCATTAGATCGACCTACAGTGGGCACACTACTGCTTCGACAAGAAACATAAAGCGCACATGCCAACCAATGTAGTGTATCACCCTAAAACAAAATCATTTTTGTAATCACAAATTGCGATCAAATGACTAGCATTTACCTCCAAAGTGTAATTTTGATTGATTCGTTCATATGATTGCCAAGCATCTACCGTCGTATTCTTGTCCATATTAAGGTCAGCACATAAGCTTTGATATCGACGCTCAATATCTTCGTCACTGTCATCTATTAAACCCATTTTTGAGTGAAATAAATATACACAATGGCTGCTTCCCTATCGATAGCACTGGCCGAATCGCCGAATTGGTATGGCGGGAAAACCAATCACCGTATTTCATTGACGTCACTTTACGCAGCTGAAAATAGTGCGCTGGTTATTTCCTCTTTCAATCCAATATCATTCTAATAATCGATTACTACACAAATTGTAAACCTCTTGTGCTTGTAAAGAAACTTGTTCATTATTTGAAATAGTTAATATAATAGTAGTAAGTTGTCAAAATGAAATCCTTGCGCCTCTCTATATCACTGTGATTAAACGTCATAGATTGTCCATTTTTCTCCAATTTCCTTATTGTATTTTTTAAAATAAAATAAAATAAAAAGAAATTTATTATTTTTCGTTAATAAAAATTTATTTCGTAATTGCGTTATCGGAAAAAAAAAATACTCAACCATCTAGCAACTATCACAGTGCACCTGTACACGAAATGTTTGAAAAAGAAAATACTTTATGTAGACCAACGCCGTACTTTTAATAAAAATAATTTGCGACTTCCATAGAGTAAATAAATACAAACAGATTCAAAGCACACTTTTATATTGTTAAATGGACTTTTTTTTTCCTTAATGGTTCTCTTGTGGTGCAAATAATTTAGGCAAGAAAAAAATAAATAAGACAAAATACAAAAAAAAATTGAGTTCGTTAACACAACCAGCAAATAACATTCGCTACCCAGAACTTTACAAATTGGGAGAATTATTGGGCCTTCACCGAGGAAAAGACTGCTTTTAGCTGTCTTGTCCTATAAAAATAAATTCACTGGATTACGTTTAAATTGACAAAATCTTCAAGGAGTTTAATGCATGAGATCAAATACAAAATAAAGATATCTCTTTTGAAAAACCATGGAAGATTGAAATATACTGTGCGTGGAAGATTTTTTGAATAAATACACAATTAAGGTTTAAATAAAGAAAATTCTCAATCAATCGCAACATAATCTATCATTTTGTGCAGTTAAAAAACGTCTAAATTGAGTGCGAGGGGCAAAAAACTAGTTTACCTAAAACGTGTTGGCCTTTTCCAAAAAGACAAAAAAAATGATATAAAAAAGATATCAAGAGTCGAATGTCAAAAAATATTGTTAATATGGTATACAGAACGACTCCTGGCTAGGAAAAATTACACCACCCAATTATTATTATTATTATTGTTACATTTTCAAAACAAAAAATTCTAATTTTTATAAATAGTTCGTCACATTAAAAAATCTCATGCAACCTCGAAACATTTTTCCAATGGCGACAAATGAAAATGGTTCAACAGCCCCAAAACACACAAAGCTTACACAAAAGAAATTGAAAAAAAAGCCAGAACCATTAACTAGCAATTTTTTAAACCACCAACCAGCAGTTGGTCATGTGGTTAGAACGAAATATTTACATAACGCCACGATTTAAATTAAAAAGCAATAATGAAAAAGAAAATTAGATCTAAATCGTCGTTTTCTATAAGACCAAATCAGTTGGATGTGGTGGATTAATATATAATATATATACAATACTCGTAAGTACACATGGAAAAATTTGTCTGTACAAAAAAATCTTCACACGACACTCATTCTTTTTTTTTTTTTTTTTTTTCTAAAACGGGAATGTCATCACTTTTCGGCTATGATTTCGTACAAATTGGTTCCGGCAAAAAAAAGATAAATAAAAAAAGAAAAACAGCTTTTTTTCAGAATATTTAAAAGGGAGAGAGAGATAGAGGCAGTGACCCGTTTGTTGACATAAAAATTCCCCTTAACTTTATGATATTTTCGCTTTGTCTGTTTCAGATTTCTCTTCACTTTCCGATGATTTTTTACTCTTTTCAGAATTTGTACTTGTCTTGTTGTTGGTCTCTTTATTATTGTCCGTATCATCATCGGGTAAATCTTCATCGTCATCGTGATTTCCCATCAGAGATTTTAAACTATCATCGTCTGATTCAATATCCTGATTCATGAGTCCATTAGCCAAAACACTTTGCTGACCAGCGCCCAGTCCGTTCAAAAGACTCGTTTGAGCTAACGAAGCAAACGAAGTAGGTAAATTAGTCGGTAAAGTGAAATTACCCAAACCCAGCGGATTATAAAGTAAACCAGGAGCGGGGAACAGGAACGGCAGCGAGCTGCTCGTACTAGTTGATGTACTCAACGACGCTGATGTAGTTGATGCTACACTTGTCGACGATTTTCCTTTTTTATCTTTTTCGCTCGTCGTTTTGCTCTCGCTACTCGACCCACTTAACGTGGACGTGACGGGCAGTCCAGGAAAGCCAAAGTTGGCAATGTTAGCAAAAAGGGGGTTACTTAGACCTAAATTAGATAAACCTCCAAAAGGGAGAAACATTGGTGTAGTAGTTGATGAGGATTTGCCTTGTTCTCCTCCTAATTGAGGTAATTTTAAACCAGCGTAACCAGGGAAAAGACCTGCACTGCTTAGTCCAGAGAGAGAGCCCAGTCCACTAAGAGATGGAAATGATGTTGATAGACTACTCGTTCCACTCGTTGCTGTTGATGTTGATAGTAATGATGTGTTGTATTTTCGCTTGTCGGAAACGACTCGTTTCTTCATATCTGATGGTAAATTCGCCTGAGGAGATATTGCAAAATGTTTATTATTTTTCAACTAATTGTCGACTCGTTTCTTACTTTCTCTTTTACTAAATGAGACCACTTTGGATCCACATCGAACATGGGGTTTTGTTTTAGCCAAGTAGCTAAATGTTTTAGGGGTGGCGCTTTATTTCCTGTCATCTGAAAATTCAATGTTTTCGTTTTTTTTTTTTTCTTTCCAACCAATTTTTGACAGTTTTTCTTTAAATTTTGGTAACTAATTATGAATTTTCAACTAAGGGAGTTTTGGGGAATAGAAATGGACGACTAGCAACTTACCATAGGCGTAGTTTCCTGCTATTGTTTTGCATTAATATAAGACATTGCAGTTTTATACGCATTGAACCAATAAAATAATTTTGTGCAAAATTAAGTCAAAATTCTTATTTTTGCACAAAGGGAATAAAACAAATATATCTAATAAAAATTTACCTTTTTGCCGGTAACTCTATTTACAACGGACACGTTTTCATTGCCCGTTAATTTATCGAAATCCAATTTGTTCGGGTCAATACGAGGGCGGCGTTTTTTCCTCGCCAATTTGAATATTTCCAACCCAGATTGTGCTGTGCTTGGGTTCATTTGTTTTTCAGCACTTTCACTTTCCATCATCTACGACAAATGAATACGTAAGAAAAACAAACTAACAATTGCTGTTTAAAAATATGCTACCCTGTGTTCAGATCTTGATACATTTGGTTTCTCAATTGTAATTCCCGGATGACTGCTCAACCACTTGGCCAAATCTTTATTTAAAAATGAGTCAGACGATGAAGCAACTCGTTTCATTAAACTGGCTTCCGAAAACTTTGGCATTGAAATTTTAGAATCTAAGAAGGAGATTAATTTAACTAATGCCAAAGAGTGAGAAAGAAATGTTCCTCATTTTTACCTAATAAACTCGTACCGCCTTTCGACACATTTTGTGGTGTTCCAACGATCTGAGCAGACAAAGTGCCCACAATGTCATCCAATTTTTTCCTCTGTTTTCGACGGCCAGAATAATCTTTCGGCTAAGAAATGAAAGCACAAATGTATTATATTCTATATTAAATGTCATTTAAAAAACACGAACTTTCATCTGTTTTAACTTCTCCAACTCCTCCATCTCCTTGCGCCGTTTTCTCATCTGTAAATCCATGACTAGTCTGTCACTCGCATTGCAATTATTACTATTAGTGGCGCTGCTAGTGTTAGCTGAACTACTGTCGTGATCAGATTTGCTCGTTTTCAGATGACTCGACAAATCCATAGGACTTGCTCCATCGCATGAATCACTTTTGGGAACTTTAAGACTTAAATCCAAAGAGCCAACATAACCCAGGTGGGACGATGGCGCGTGTTGATGCGCGGGTGGTGGTACAGCAGACATTCCGCTCGAAACCATTGATCTGATAAAAAAAATTCGATAAGGACCGTTATCTTGATATTCATCAATCTTGTCAGATATCATACCGTGATCGTAAATCGTGTTTAGACGCGTGAGATTTCAAATCCATTGCAGTGTGATGTAAACTTTGATGCAAGAGGGCTCTTAATTTTGCTGTAAGAAAACAAGCTACGCGTCATTGTAAAAATCGTTTCAAATTGTTAAATTGAGGAAACTTGCTTTCATTGATACCTCGTTCGGCTTCGATTTCTATCTTCCTTCTCCTCCTTCGTCTTCGAGGATAAAGAATGTCTCCTGGGTCCATCAGAGAAGCTTTCGATTCCAAGCTGGACATATGATCCATCAAGGGCGAAGAACTATCCCGTGTGAGATCATCTTTTCGGGGTGTTTGGTCTGGTGTCACATGAGGTGTACTATCTGGCTCTGTCAGAGAAGGTGACATCGCTTGACAACCGCTAATGTATGGTCTACCAATAGGCCATTCATTCTTCTCTACACAGTGACAGATACTTTCCAATCGATACTGAAGTACTCGGTCCTATAAAAATAGATATTTATTTTGTAAGATTGCAATTTATTTTTTTTCTTAAATCTAAAATTGAATTTCAATTTTAATCAGGTTAAATTTTCTTCAATTGCAAATTAAGAATTACGTCCTTGCAAATGATTTACTCATCATTTGTTTAACATCATTTCGTAATTAGAGAAATTTATTTCATGTTTACCTTCGGCCACCTCACTGGATTATGGTATCCCTGATTAGGGTCGTTCGTTTCCACTTCCATCGGAGCCGACGAGGAAATTTCTTCCTTCACTTCTTCAGTTTTTTGAAGCTGTTAAAACGATACAATTTTAATCTGAGGGAAGACAATCTCTTTTTCATTTATCGAATACCTCCTCCTGCTTGCAAATAATTGGTTTCTCCTCGACTGGTTTGTTCTCGGGTTTGTTCTCGGGTTCGGAAGTTGAATCTGTTTCTGGTTTTTCCTCAGTTTCTTGTTTCTCGACTTTATTCGATTTTTCAGATTTTATTTCTTCTTCTTTTACTTCGGTTTCTTCTTTAGATTCTTCTTTTTCTTCTGTTTTCTCATTTTCGATCTTTACTGGCTTTTCATCAGTTATGGATGGTTTTTCTTCTTCTGCTTTTACTTCGTCGACCTCCATCGGTTCTTCTTTGCATTCTTCTTTCTCCTCTTTAACTACGTCCATTTTTTCCTCTTTAGTTTCATCCTCTTTGCATTTTTCTTCTGTCGGTTCAACTTTCTCTTCGTCTTTGGGCTCAGGTTTCACCTCATCTTGCGGTTCTTCTTTCAATTCTTTTGTCTCTTCTTTCAATTCTTTTGTCTCTTCTTTCAATTCTTTTGTCTCAGTCTTCACGGTTTCCTCTTTAAGTTCCAAATCTTTAATTTCACTAACGTTTGTTGCATTTTCATTTTCTTTCTTAATCTGAATAACATAAAAAGTATAAGACATTTTTTTCATTTAAAATAGTTGAATACACACAATTACTGTGTTGCCCTCAGATGTCTGTTGCAAATCCATTACAAGATCGTTACTTTCTTCTTCCGAATCACATTTTTCTTTAATTTCCAAAATAATAATAATAAAAAAATTGTAGTTAGTTAGGCATAAAAACTTTAAAAATTTTCTTACCGCGTAAATTAAGTAATAGTTTCATTTGTTCACTCTCGTCTGAAATTCCTTTCGATAATGTATATTGTTTTAAAACCTCTAAGAAACTGAGTTCGGGGTCTTGAAGAATGAAATAATCCATTCTGTTTAGTCCATGTCTAAAGAAATATAATTGACCGATTAATTAGGTAAGATGACATTTGATTACAAATGACGAACTTGGCAGCTCCAATGAGCAATTCTTTATCGTGTTTCCCTGGGATCCACCAATCGGGCAGATCCATTCCTTCCGGACTAAGTTTCAGTCGCTCGTCTAATGCTGGATGGACAAGTGTTTCTTCTCGAATTTTATTTAGCAAGTCAATCTTCTCCAAACAGCGACGAGCGCGTTCTTCAGAAATTGGTTCCACGAAGTACGGCAACAACTCTGAGAGAATACAATTTTTATACAGCAAATAGTTTTATGCAAAACATTTATATACCTTCATCTTTAGCAAGAGGTTTGCCACACGCTTTCTTGCACATGGCATAAAATGCTTTGAAGTATTCTGTCAACGTATCATCGTATTTCTTATCTAAACGAGAAAGAGCTCGAAAGCGAGACCAATCGTAGCACTTTTGCTTGCGAATGTACTCCACACCAAAGGTGGATACAGTTCGATAGAAGTCAATTTCTTCTCGACGAGACCATCTGAAAAATCAAATTATAAATTTGCATTTGTCAACTAAGTAATTTAAATACCCTTGTTGGAGCTCTCGTTTTTTAACTTCCCTCTCTCGAATTGCAGCTTCGAATTTTTCTCGTTTTTCCAGTCTCTGTTATCATGAGAAATTAATCAGTTACGACTTTTTAAAAAAAAATTACAAAAAGATTTACAAAAAAAAAAATATTAAAAACGCTACATTAAGTGTCCTACCTCATTCTCCTAAGGCGGCAAGATTTGAAAAATACTCTCTCAATTTGATAGTTTAATTAAAATTTTGAGAAAAATTTTAAAAAAAAGTTTATTTATTTGAGAGAATTTTTATGCGTCGGTAATTGTAGTAAAAATAAACGATTGATTTCTTACTTTAGCTCGCTGTGCCAATTTCATCTCTTGTTTCTTATGATTCCTCTGGTAGCCTGTGATGATGCGTCTCAGACGACAATTCAGGTCAGTTACCGTTGGGAAAGGCAATTTTCCCATTTCACCTACACAAACACAGTATTAATAAAAACCAAACACTTGTATGACATAACGTACAGGCTTCTGTTGGCACTGGTGCTGTAGGTGGTTTTGAGGTCGATTCACCACTAGGACTGCCAGGGGACAAAGGATCCTCCTCCTACAAATCAACATACATTTATTTTAATCACTACTTGTATTAAAATTTAACTTACATCCAAATCATCCTTATCAGCCTTCAAATCGTCCTCCGTTCTAAAAATGTAATTCATAATACGTAATTAATCATATAACGTCAACTTTCATTACAATGTTTTTTCGTAAGTGTTTCTCAGTTCTCCAAGATGAACAGATTAAACTCTCACGGAAAATAATCAAGTAATATTTTACGATGTCATCATAATACATTTTTAAAATAAAAAAAATTTTTTTTGACTCCTTACACTTGTTCGTTTAACTCAGCTAAAACAGCAGCTCCGTCCGGTGGCCCGCAGCGAACCAGGAAACACAAAGTGGGATCAAGTCTCATCACATTATATCGCTCGTACCCTAAGTTATATAATAAAAAAATGTTTAATACAACAAATTAAGTTCAATTCACGCAAAACTAAACAATTCAGATTAGTTAATCATCACGTATTATGTAAGAATTACGTCCCTTAACTTAAATCATCATCAATGTTTAGTTTTGCGTAACGTTTGTCAATCGTACCATGTTTATACACGCCAACGAGCAAAGACTTATCTGCTTCTTTGTCCCACCAAAACACTGGAATGTCACCATCAGCGCATGGACTTAAGATACGAATTTCACTGAAATTAGTTTTGGTTTAATACATCTTTTAAACTTTTTAATGACTTATTTACCTAGCAGGTACGCCCCGAGACACTTGATAGGTCATTTCCCCAATGACTTCTTGTTTAACGTAATATAACAGTCGAACACGCAACAAAACTCTGCGAATTAAAAGACGAAAAAATATTTATAGAATGTGTGGACGAGTTTTAATTAAATCGTACTTGTTTGCATGTCGTTGTAGATGCCGTTTGTACCCATCGTCAGCCAACACAAATTCGGGGTTGTATTTCGGATCTTTTGCCCAATTATAAAGATCCATAAAAACATTAAGAGATTGTTTCGTATCTTTTTTGCTTTTTTTACTTTTTCTACCTCGTGGGACAGGAGCTGATAAGCCTAAAATTAAATACTTAAGCATACAGTAAACAGATTATCTCATTTTTATAATACCTGAATGATTTTTATGCACTTTAATTTGCCCATCTGCAGTTGGTGAGATGAGATCCCAAATGAATCCTTTAATTTTATCGTCTCCCTTGTAGTACTTCAGACAATAAAGAAGCTGAAAAAAAAATTAAATATTTAACAAAATGTAAATGTTAAGACGCCACATCAAATTTACCACTGCGCGGGAAATTTCTTCCACATCCTTTTCAGTCAATTTCCTTTTAAATTTTCCGTGAGTAAATATTTCGGTCCAACGACCCCAACTGAAAAATTTAAGTTTTAGCAGTTTTGAAAAAATATCAGTGTAAAAAAGTTGTTATTCATTATTTTTTCCCTCAGTAGTTGATGAGAAATTTCAAACTCATTAGAAAATTAATAAAAATTCTCCTCCGTATTAGCATGGCAAAAGCATCATTGGAAATAACAGTATCTTTCAAAAAAAAAATAATAAACTAAAATAATACGCACCCAAATGTAAGTAGACCTTTCTCAACTTTAAAGCACTCGGAACGAGTCCACATTCCAAATCCGCCATAACAGTCTAAGTCGTCATCCCGATCGTCTCGGCGTCGACGACTGCGTCTCGTTTTTTTTACTGCAAATACAAATAAATAAATGCAAGTTTCACCTACATATAAGAATTTTAGTCAATTACAGTTTCGTCCTGCACGTGTGCTAGTAATACTATCGTCGTCATCACTGGATTCGAGTTCCGACAATTCCAAAACACTATCTTCATTCCCAAAACGTCTCGTTTGAATTCGTCGTCGTGGTTCGTGGACAATTAAATCATTCTATAAAAATGTAAGTAAAATGTTTAAATATATAAATCCAATAATTTTGTAATATACTTTAGCATTCATTTCGTCAAGGTCGATATCGGCTTTTTTAGCCCATTTTTGCCAAAATTCTGGATCGTCAATGTCAATATCTGTGCGATTTCCAGAGGACACAAAACTCGCTTTGGCGAACGTCGAACCCTTCACACCGGATTCGAGTTGAATTACTTGGGTCCGTCCTTGTAAGATTTGATCAATATCTTCTTCACAGAATTGATCGGCAGCGTTATCATCCTCCATGACGGCTCCATAAGCACCTTTTCGAAGTAAATCTTCAATCTCCTTCTTCGAAAGTTGCTGCGCCTAAAAATAAGATTTTTTTAAAAAAAAAATTCCTCCAGTTAAAATTGTAACCAAACTTACTGGACCGATGCCCTCTTTGCCCGTTGTATTCATCGATTGTAAAACAGCTTTATCTAAGCCAAGTTTTAAACTAGCTTTGTCAAACATTTCTCTTTCGTAAGTGTTTCTACAAATCAGACGATACACTTTGACAGCTTTTTGTTGACCAATTCTGTGGCAACGAGCCTGCGCCTATTAAGTTAACAAACAAATTAAATACATATACATATATTTCCATGTACGTTTAAATTACTTGGAGATCGTTTTGAGGATTCCAGTCAGAGTCAAATATAATAACGGTATCGGCTGCAGTTAAATTGATTCCTAAGCCACCCGCTCTAGTGCACAATAAAAATACAAACCGATCCGAGTCTGGTTTACAAAATCTGTCGATAGCCGCTTGCCGCAAATTTCCACGTACACGACCGTCAATCCGTTCGTACGGATACCTAAACACAACAATAAATTTAACAAAGAAAAGATTTTAAAATAATATTGTAATACCGTCTCTGAATGAG
Organism: Pachymerium ferrugineum; assembly: GCA_034686365.1. Lineage (NCBI taxonomy): Eukaryota > Metazoa > Arthropoda > Chilopoda > Geophilomorpha > Geophilidae > Pachymerium > Pachymerium ferrugineum. The sequence goes on along the minus strand of JAQGAS010000090.1, from coordinate 48,602 downwards.
GTAGTCTTCTAAAATATCTAAACACCGAACCATCTGAGAGAATACCAAAACCCGGTGGCCATTGGCTCTTAATTTAGGTAATAATTTATCAATGAGTACAAGTTTGCCAGACGATTGAATCATGGCCAGTAACGCAGCTTCGTTCGTATCACTTTTATGTTTATATTCTATTTGAATTTGTTCTTCGGCACCGTTTATTAAATACGGATGTATGCAACATTTACGCAATTCCATCATCGTGTTCATCAGATTAGGCACGTTCGAACTCGTGCCGCCTTTGGCAAGAAAATTGAAATTCCGTTCCAAGATAGCGCGGTAATATTTCTTTTGAATGTTTGTCAACTCCACTTCGATGATGGTCTCCTCTTTGGGTGCCAAACTTTTTTCCACGTCTTCCTTCAGACGCCGCAACATCATTGGTTTCAAAAGCTAGGAAATTAACTATCTTAATAAACTGTTATCTTTTAAAAGTTTTATTTGAAAAAAACCTGTTGCAACTTTTGAACTTGCGTTTCACTTTTCAAATCGCCAAATTCTTTCAGGAACTCTTCAGACGAAGAGAACTGAGCCGGTTCTAAAAAGTTTAGCAAGCTAAACAATTCCTCCACATTATTTTGTAGAGGGGTACCGGACAGGAGAACTCTGTGTTCCTGTAACAAAAACATTTCAACAATGTTTTAAGGGAAGTGTATTGCAAGTTTACCATCTGAAGTAGTCGAAGTCCCTCCAATAATTTACAATTTTTATTCTTCAATCGATGAGCCTCGTCAATAATGACGCACCGCCAAGGAATTTCACGTAATTCCAAACAGTCCGTTATTATAATTTCGAATGTTGTGATTAAAACATGAAATTTGTACACGTCTGGAATTCTCTTTCCCTAGAAACAGAAGAGTTAATTTTTTTTACCCTTAAAATTGTTTAATTTATAATAATAATAAATTATACCTTGTCATCCTTGTAATACATTTCATAATCTTGAATCATATTGCGGCTAGCACAGCTACCATGATATACAATAACATTTAAGTCGCTCCATGTCTCGAATTCTCGTTGCCAGTTTGCAATAGTCGATAATGGAGCGATAACTAGAAACGGGCCTTGATACCCGTATTTGAAAAGTTCAACTAAAAATGAAATGGACTGAATCGTTTTGCCTAAACCCATTTCGTCAGCCAAAATACAATTTTGTCTACAATTATAACAAAAATTATTACTAATTCTACTAAAGCTATCTCAATAACATACTCATTGTGCCAACTAAACATCAGCCAGTTGAGACCTTCTAATTGATATTCCCGTAAGGTGTTACCGTTTTTGTAATTGGCACTTGAATCTAATTTATTCCATTTACTCGCTTCGGGTCGGTTCACCTGAAATTTCCATTCATGTCAATATAATAAGAGACGAAACTGAATTGAGTTTAACGTACAGGCGGAACATTTGTTGGAAGTTGTCGATAACGTAAAAATTGTTCAACTTTTTCTTTGTCAATATCCTCTTCAACTTCCCAGGTACTTTCTTCGTATGACAGACCCCTCCATTTCACTAAATAATGTTTCGTTATGTCTTCGGAATTGTCGTATTTTGATTCAGACATATCAAGAACTCGATCCACTTCAACGTACTCGGGATTATACGGATCTTCATCCAACTGCAAAAAAAAATAAATCAATTTCAAATCACAAGAAAACTAGAAATGTATTTACGAATTCAAATATATTTTCTGTCTGCAATTTCTTTTGTTTAAATCGTTTGATTTTCATGATGACCCGTTTATCGCCTTTCTCTAGTTCTTCTTGCGTTTTCCAATCGCAATGTAAATACGAACTTAAAAGACAGGAAAATTGTTCACGAGTTCAAATATAAAAACAATAAAAACTTACAAATTTTTATATTTAACATAAAATTCTTCAATTTCAACAGTTTCTCCATTTTCTTCTTTATTTGTAACGCGTGAAATCATAATTTTTTCAACCACCATACTGTCCTCATCATTGGGATTCTAAAATTAAAGAATTCGTTATCATTTCAAAAATAAAATTCAATCAATTTTAGTACAATAAAAAACTGTCCTGGCTTTAATCCGTCTGGTTTTGGCTCTGAAGAATTCATTTTATCCACGTCCATGTCAATTTGTTCCTCTTCACTGATCTCGATGTCAATGTCGTCGGTGTATTTTTTTCTCTTTGTATTACGAGCAGATCTCCGTTTCTGGAAAAAATTTTTACAAAAAAATTGTTAAATTGTTCAAATTGTTATCACTCTATAAAATACTTGAATGGAATTTTCGTCTTCAGGTGCTGGTGACGGAGGTGGTGTCACTTCTAAATCTGAAACGTCCGATGAGCCAGTTCGTTTACGTTTCTTTTTTCCAAAAAATATTATTGGTTTGGGACTGGCTTTTTTCTTGGGAGTTGCTTTACTTCCCTTTCCTTTCTCTTTTCCTTTTTTCTTTGTCTTTTCGCCATCAGTTCCATCCTCTTTACTTTCCTCGTCATCATTTTTGCAATCATCTTCTTTCTGATCTTTTAATTTCTTCGGTCTTTTCGCTCGTTTTGTTTCTTTCACTTCTTTAATCGCTTTAGGAGTCTTTACTTTGGGTTCCTTCGGAACTTTGGGTTTTTTGGGCGGTTTCGGTTCTTTCGGATCTCTTTTTTTGTAAGTCTTTTTTCCTTTCTTCTTTTCAGAATCCTGCATCGATTCATCTTTGTTCATTCCATCGAATTCCGCCTGCAAAGGAAGAGGAAGTTGTGACGGCGGTTGCGGTGCAGGAATTGGCGGTACAGGAATTGGTAGTGGTGGTGGTGGTGTTTCTCCCTATTCAAAAATAAATAAAATCTTATCCAATTCATACATTGAGAAAAATTTTTTTTTACATGAATCGTGGATTGTTCAATTGGAGCAAACTCTTGATTCGATGTGTCCATTAACATATGATTACTCTTTTGACTTTCAACATCGAACTCATCTTCAGGCATAGAGCAGAGCATAGGAATATTATTCGTAGACGGTAATTTGGCATTTTTCTGATCAAACGGAGATGACGTCGTCATGGGTCCTGGAGATGATGGAAGAAGTTGTGATGACAAATTTGGTTCCAATTGCATCGTTTGTGGCGAATCAGCCGGCTGAGCCACAAGAGGAGTCTAAAGAAAATGTCACATTTATTGTAAATCACTTTATTAAAAATAAAAATCAAAGATTGAACCTGTAATTCGGGTTCAGTAGTGAGCGTTGTTTGAGTAGGAAGTAACATGTAAGAAGTAGGTGGCGGTGGTGTACATACTTGACTGGTAATATCAGTCGGAAGAGGTTGCAAACACTGCGACTGCATTTGCTGCGGTGCACTCGGTTGGGGCGATTGAGTGGCAGTTTGGGGCGAGTGACTGTAAGGAATTGGTACTGGAAGAGGTTGTTGAGGGCCTGGTGGTAACGGTTGTTGTAATATACACAATTGTTCCTGCAGTTCCAAAATCTGAATTGGAAAAATGATTTAACATTATACAGAATTTGCCTTATTTTAATGAAAAAAAAACCTTTTGTCGTGTTTGTGCATTCTGCGGTAAGGAAAATAATTGTTGCAACTGTTGTTGTATCTTTTGCATCTGCTGAATTTCGTACGAGTCCTGACCCGTAGTCGTTATGGAATTATGTGGTTGTCCTAACGGAGTCACCGTAGTAGGGCTTGGTGCGCTCATCACCGGACTTGGCATTGCACCCAAGTTTGGCTGTGTCAAAGTGCGTGAAGAATTCTCCGAATTGGAATTTGTGTTTTGCACAAAGTGTTGAGGAGGTTGTGGCGGTGGTGGTGGCGGTGGAGGTTGTTGTTGTTGTTGCTGCTGTTGCGGAAGTAACGGAACTGCCGGCGGCGGCACCACTGTTTGCTGTTGTTGTTGCTCACCACCAGCGGGCGATGTTATTGAAGTATTGTTACCATTATTATTATTATTAGTTGTATTGGACGCCATAACCGTATGGAATGGATTGGACTGAGCTTGGGTATTAGGACTCGTTCGACTACTAACATGAGGCAAAACCATTTGTTCCAATTGCTGTAAACTTGATGCAGCTACATTAGGGCTGGTAGCAGCAGCTGCAGCAGACCTATAAGAACCCTGAGTTACTGGTTGAGGAGATGAATTAGCAAGTGGAAGGCGTTCGGGTGTATGACAAGTAGAATTCATAGGAGAATTGATTGTAGGTGGCGGCGGTGTTGGCCTTTGAGGTGACATACTCATTTTAGGATAAACCGGACGATAAATTGGTGAACCATTTGGTACAGGTTGTTGTTGTTGGTACATGTTTGTTTCATTCATATTATGCGAATGTTGTTGTTGCATTTGATACGACTGACATTGACCCGCTGGTCTATATTGCATATAATGCGATAATTTGCCACTAGGGGTAGAATTAGAAATATCCATTTGATTATTATCACATGGATAAGCCCCGTAAGGTCTCGGCTGTTGTTGTTGTTGTTGTTGAGTATTAGTGTGCATTACTGAAGTATTCGTATGATACATCTGTTGATTATTTTGAGAATAATTATTAGTGATTGCATTACTTGGTCTTGGTGCTAGATGCATTTGATCCGAATAATGAGATAATCTTTGAACTGCCATATTATTTTGGTTATTGTTAGTGTTACTAGTATTGTTGGTATAATCCATGTAGGATTGTTGTTGTTGCTGCTGCTGCTGCTGTGGTGGCATGCAGGCAGCTTGTTCTTGTTGTAAATAATGGTTATTCCACATTTGACCCTGATTCTGCATCTGCATAGATGGTGGCATCGGGTGTCTGCTTTGGTTATTCATTCTTGCATGCATTCCATACAGAGACTGAGCTTGAATCTGATGGGGATGGTGGCTCGGATTCATGGCGTACTGTTGTTGTTGCTGTCTAACCCCATGTTGTTGCTGCTGCTGCTGATGTTGTTGTTGCATGGGATTAATTAATCCCTGAGAATTGGGTGGCCGTAGATTGCCCATTTCGCTCATATGGTTTGCGAATTGACCGTAGTCGGAATAATGTTGTAGTTTATTATCAGTAGGATGTCTCATGATAGGGTTATACATTTGTTGCTGTTGTTGCTGTTGTTGTTGTTGCTGTGGCATTATTCCTACTACGGGATCATTTGGTTGTTGTTGTTGTGGCATCACCATATTACGGCGTATGGGCGCATTCTGCATGTGCATTCCTGCATGTGGTGGTGCAGCGGAATATCCACTCGAATCGCCCATTGCGCCAAGATCATCCATTAAATTGGTGTTTGTGCCACCATCGTACAGATCGAAAGGATCTGCCATTTTAACAAGAAATCTTATTTTATCCAAGCTTCATAGTCAACCTGTAAAAAAAAAAAAATTAAAATTAATACGAAAAAGTTGGTTCGCTAATTTTCTCTTTCTTCTTGTTGATTCTAGATGATTCCGGTCAAGTTTCCTAGGGGAAAAGCCATACGCTTATGTCGATGTTTCGAACCATTAGCTTGTACAGCTTCTCCCTCTAGGCAACCACCAATTTCTTGATTTTTAAGAGAAAATTTCTTCTCATTCGACGACGCCACTTGAGGTAAAGAAAAAAAATTTTTTTTTCTCTCTCTTTTCCGCTCAAGAAAAGAGAAAAATAAATCACTTGATATTAAGTAAATAAATGAAATATATAAAAGAGTGAAATGTATAAATGAGAACAATGAACTTGTTTGGTTTGTTTGAACGCCATTTGGGATCTCTTTTGATGATGATTTTGTGCAGCAGCCACGGTCAAAAGCCGATCGAAACAGGGCAATATCCGTGGGCTTCGTTTCATGATCGGCCACTCATTTCTCTCATTTATTCACTCATCAACAAGTTGAGAATGGTTAAAACTAAGCCAACAAACTACTTACATGGACAAATTTTGCAAATGAAAATCCAATGGTCGAATAATTGTACAAGTTTAGTCAGCGTTCCCGTTCACGGTTAACATCGTGCCTCTAGCGTAAATGACGGCCTGGGTTATAAGCTCAATTCTCATTGGTTGATAAGCGTCTGCCACAAAAACACATCAATGCTAAATATTCATTTTTATTCACAAAAACAAATGATCCGATTCATTTTTTCCATACTAATCAACATGTATTTGAATATTAGTAAGCAATTTTTAACAAATTGAACGTGGATAAGTAAAGATTAAATGATTAATGTGTAATAATGGTTGAGATTTGAACCAATCACGTGTCGTCTTTTATTCACGCAAAATTGGTGACGTCAACTGGTGAAGATGTTTAACCGCACAACAGCGCCTCTTCCGGATTTAAAATGACACGCTTTTTTTTCTACAATAATAATAACCGTGTTCCGTGTTAACTTAGTTCAAATTTAAGGAAATGGCTTTGTAATGTAACTTTTCCAGCGAATTGATGTCTCTTGATTAATTTTTGACGAAAATTAATCGTGAAAGATTGAACGTTCAATTTAAAAATCTGTTAAATTTTGCAAGTTATCTGATTTTTTGATGGTTGGGGAAAAAAGATAAACCGGAAGTAAATAAATATACTTTGAATGAAGATTCCACTTTCATGTCATTTTCATGTGGTTATATTAGATAATAAATAATTTATATTGAAAATATGAATAAAATTGAAATGTTTAGATTTGGCGCTCTTTTTTACTTACCCAATCTGCTCATTTTGAAGGATTGACATGTTTTTCCGGGAATACAATGCGCCTTGTTTGTTGATTTCAGTTTGTGCAAGTTGTTTATAAATTGATCGGTTTTTGACGAGTGTTAAAAGGCAAGAGGAAATGTCAATTCTACATACCGATTGATGCATTACATGAGCGCCATAAGCGGCCATTGGGGCTGACGCGGAGGATATCATCATGGCCGACACTGGGTTAGTACGCCATTCTTCTATTTCTTTATTAATTGTCGCTCTATTTTCCATCTACTTATTCAATTTATTAAGTAAACTTTTCTTTTTATTATTTCTCCTATTTTTCTTGATGTCATTTTAGTAGTAAACATTTGTACAAAAGTAAGTTGTTTTTGAATTAGCCTCTGTCCAGGATCTTAGTTGATTGTAAGTATTCAAGTGTGATGTGACGTAAATTAGGACCAGGAAGAGAGGCCATGTTTGTCTTGTCCATCTTTTATTTAACTTTTTTTTTCCTGACTAAACAAGTGGTTAATAAAATACTGAAATATTTTTTTGTTGCAAATTAGAGAGAAATAAAAAATGGAATGCAAAAACAACGAATTTAATGCGGATGGTGGTGGCAGCATGGAAGCAAAAGATGAAATGTCTTTGACACATTTGACTGATATGAATTCAAGATCTGCATTCCAAGTTGAATTACAAGCTGTTTCACAAGCTGATCATCAATTACCAACTTTATGGTTTACAGCTACGCCTGTTCTTCCTCATGTAATTGACTAATTGTTCACATATGTGTTCACATTGCAAGTAAGCAGATTGTATCATGAGTTATACTTTTATGTGAACACAGGTGTGAACCTAACATAAAACTTGAAATTATAATATTAAAAATTGTATTTACTTTGACTGCAGACGTCATTCCACGGTTTAACTTGTCCGACCAGTGATTCCGATTTGGTTCACGTCTGTTTACCGCCCAACAACTTCCATGTAGAATCTTCATCTCTTGGCGACTTAGAAAGCGTCGACGAACGGAAATTAGAAAATGAATTAAATAATCAAGAAATGACTAAAGGTGAAGCTATTTATAGTATCGCACCCTCTCAATTGAGCAGCGCAAAAAATACAACAACAAGCGTCGCGCTAAGTCAGGAAGAAGCGACACCCTTTGGTGTCGTCACCGATTCTTCACTCATCGATTTAGGCAATTCGAATGCAACGAATGAAAATTTGGAATTGCATCATCCGTCGCATCTGCAGGCAGAAATTGTATACCAAGATTCGAATGGAGAAATTTCACTTTCAACTACGACCGTGCAAATTCCCATCATTCGAAATGAAAATGAGACGACGAAAAATACCCAAACGAAATTGGAAGGTTTTGTAGAAACAGTAGAATGCTTCAAATGTAGACTTTGTCCTTTTATAAGTTTAAGTAAAAGTGGAGTTGAAGAGCATGTACAAAATGATCACTCACAAGTTTATCAAACAAATAATGAGGACAACGCTAATGTGTCGAGTGACGAAGAGGATGAATCGTGTGTCGTTGTTAAACAGATTGATGACGATAAATTTGCCTGTAATCGATGCGACAAATGCTTTAATTCAGTTGAAGAATGCGGACAACATTTAGTAGACGAACACGGAATCAAGGGGGATAATATTAGAGTTGAAAAAGACGGACGAAAACGAAGAGTAAAGAAACGAAACATTGACACCGACACCGATTATGTTGCACCAGATGAGAAACGAAAACAAAAAGTAACAAAGAAAACGGATGAAACTGGCGATGAAAATGGCAAAAAGAGATCGACCAGGAATAAAAATGAGGGCGAAGAGAAACAAGATGTTAGCAAAACGTCCAAGAAAAGAGGTCGGCCTAAAGGCTCTAAAAATACAGGAATTACAGCGTTGAGAAGAAAAAATCCAAAGATTCGAGTGGAAGATGAGTTAGGCTATAGGTAATAGAGCGTTTTACATTTTGTCGTTTTCTTTACTTATTTCATTTGACAGATGCGAAGTGGATGAATGTGCAATCCGAATGAAGTCGATAGATAATTTAGATTATCATCGTCGATGTCATGTTAAAGGTTTGGCAGGATTCACTTGTCCCGAATGTCATGAAAAGTTCGATCATTGGAGAAATATTAGCGTTCACTTATGGCGAGTACACGTCATCGATATGGAATTGTACGCTTGTGATCAATGCAGCTATAAAACATACAGGTTATTAATAAAATTGGTAAAATTTACTTTCTTACTCATTCTTACTCACCCTTGACAGCTTTAGCAAATTAGTGAATATGCACAAACGAATCCACAGTGAAGACCGTCCTTTCTTGTGTGATAATTGCGGCAAAGGGTTTAAAACAAGTAAACAACTGCGCAATCATAAAGTATGTATATTAAAATTGAAAATGTAAACTTAAAATTATTAAAAAGTAATATTTCTTATAAGGTGATTCATTTGGATAAAAGACGTCAACGATCCTTCCGAAGTGGAGAATGTGATGTCTGTCATCGATTCTTTTCGGACAAAAGAATGTTACGAGTTCATAAAGATACAGTTCATAATAAACTACGTCCATTTCTGTGCAACTACTGCGGATATGCAGCTTCATGTCGTAGTACACTCAAAATGCATATGAGACAACACACGGGAGAAAAGCCTTTCTCATGTAACTTCTGCGCATACAAAACTGCAGATCACAATTCCCTGCGACGTCACAAAATGCGTCACTCGGGAGAGAAACCATACAAGTGTCCTTTTTGTCCTTACGCTTGTATTCAATCGAGCACTTATAAAACACATTTAAAAAACAAGCATCCAGGACAAGACGAAGGACTCATGTACAGCTGCAATTTATGCGCTTTTCGAACGATCAAGAGAGAAAATTTCATTACGCATATGGCCGATCATAAAGCTGGTACAATACCCACAAACAAAGAACAAGAAATTACAACACAACAGCAACAACAAGAGACATTACTCGTACAGACACCTGATACACTTACTACGATGGATCGTATACCCAATCAAATCATGTTTAGTACGATTGATAAAATAAGAAATAAAATAGCAAACGCATCACAGGTGAATAATTGAAAGAAATGGGATTAGTAGAAATTGATTTATTTTTTTTTTTTGTAGGTATTTCCACTTGAAATATCTCAAATGGATCGTTATCCAATTCTGGTTGGACAATTAAAAACCTGTCATTTAGATAATGCCACAGTAGTTCATATAGAACCCAACATTCAATTGGACAACAACCAACAACAACAATTTTTGTTACAAGAACCTTTGGAAACGAGCGAGCAGCATCTTAATGATACGCAACTTGATTAATTTGTATTTCTTGATGCGAATAAATACCTTTGCCTCTTTAATGCATTTTCATTTCTACACGACGGAAAAGAAAAAATACCGTTTAGCACAAATTTAAGGCAATATTTATCACATGTCAACCAACAATCCCCTTTCGAAGTAAAACATTCCATTAAAAAAAATGACAGCAACTAATGATTGTCTTTGTTCGTTCAAAATTTCTTGGCACTTAATAAATAAATTAAAAGCTGCAGATTTAAGTAGACAAACTCACGTCATCATCAAATTTGTTCGATTTGGAAGCGTCGTGCAAAAATCTCATACATGGAAGCACCAACCATTTTAAGTACTATCTTTTAAGGCAAAATTTCTTTTTTTTTTTGTAAGGGGGGGGGGACCGACATGGGAAAAAGCACCAAATTAAGTTTTTCAATTTTTTTTTTTTTTAGAAAAAAAAAGTTGAGCTTCGCTTTTGGACTAAGCCTTCAACGCTTCAACCAATTTTGTCAAGAGTTGACTCATTTGTAATGAGCTGCAAAAAGCACCGGCTTTCAGGAAAAAATCATTTCGTTACTTTTCGTCTCGTTTGTGTGCCCATTTGAAATCATCAGTTCTCGGTTTAACGCCACTTAATGATTCAATCACATTTTCCAATGTGGACCAGAAATGAATTTTTTCTAATGGGTAATTTAACCAACCAGTAGTTATACAAAAATACGTTTCGTGTGGCGCTACGTGGTGTATTCGATGATGACGTCGCGGAAGAATTATATGCAAATCTTGCAGGCAAGTGACCCATGTGGGCAGCCCAAAGTAGGTGTGTGACCACTTGTGTATCTACACACAAAAATAAAGGTTAAGATAAAGTAAAATATTTCAGTGTATGTGTTACCTGGTTAGTCATGGCAACAAAAATAGCCAAAAGAAAGAGATAGCAATATTTGGAATAATTGTTTTCAACTTCTTCTTGCGTTTGGTAATGGAAGTTGTGTGCCATTTGGGCTAAAGTAGGAATAGTTAACATAAAGTTATCGCCGTTCGTTTCGATAAAATCGTGACGAGTAATTGAGGTAGGATCAATATGATGTTCTCGAAATGGACGAATAAAGTTCTAAAAAGAGAAACATTTTTGTGAGTCATTTCATTTTCATGTAAGGAGAAACTTGTTACTTTGCCAACGATGGGCAATTCGACCGATCCCCACGTGTCAGCTCCCCAATGCACCAATCCACTGCCAAAATCGGCACTTATGATACCGCAAACTATGAAAATCTATTTTAATATAAATATTTTCATCTTTTTAATACCCTATTACATGCTGCAATTAATACAATGCTCCAGTTTTCTAGTCTAAAATTGATGCACATGTGGTAAAAATTGATCACCATAAGAATAATGCACAAGATTATACAAATATATTCTTGCGTTCGTTTTCCTAAAAATACCAAACACAAAATCAATGATAACAAATTATTATATTATTTATATACCTCTGCTATATAAATTGGCTAACTCTTTGGCTCCTGCATGATGAGGTCCCCATCTAGGTATTTTAATGTCTTGTTCGCTAATTTCCGTTGAATTGACAGTCGAGTTGGAGTTGGGATCATCTTCCGGCATTGAATTTTCAAAAATTTGTTTTTCCGTTTTGACAGGAGGCAGCAATTGGGAAGCCATCGTTCGCCTGTGGATGGAAATTACTAAAGACTCAACAGGGTGAGGTTTCTGCACGTAATCTAGCAAGAGACCGACACTCGATGACCCAACTCTGATTGGTCGTGACTCAACCGTTTTACGATCTGTTTATTATATACAGCTGTGAGCATGAATGAGTAGCTTTTACCTCAGTAATAACCCGCCAATTTTCTACTTTGTGCAAAAACTCTTTTGAAACGGCTGTCAGGAAATGTGTAAATATTGTAATATTGAATAAAACATGCTTATTTATCTTTTTTTTTTCCTTTTATCAACATTTCAACATAATCGATAAATAAAAAGGGCTTGGCTATTTTGAATTTTTGATAAAAAAGATTATTTTCTAGATTCTTTTTAGTTTTTATTTTACAATATATTCAATTTAAAAAATAAAACATACGAAGCCACCGTGAATAGTTTAATTAATTAATTAATACTGATGTAGCAAACTCATGGCTTCAGCCGCTTTGATCCGAACTTGTTTGTCTTCACATTTCAACATTAACATAACAGCTATAAATTTATAAAAGAAAAAATAAAAATGCGAAATAAATTGTTTATTTTTATTTTTTCCTATCTTTTTACCTGTGCAAGTTGATTCTTTATCAATCTGTGATTGATCTGGCAAATTGCCTAGTAAATAACCTAAAAGATTCAAAAACAAAATTAAAAATTTATCTCAAATTTTTTTTTTTTTTGCTTTGGATAGGCTAGAACTGACCTACAAACATTGCTGCATTTGCTTGTATTACTGGCCACGAACTTTTAAAATGAAGTACATTAGTTGTTATGTAAAGAGGAATTTTGTTGGTGAATTCATTGACCTAAAAACATTTCTAATCTTATCTATTTAAATAAAAACAAAAATAGATTTTTTTTTTATACCAAAATTTTGCTTAAATCATTCATAAACTCGCCGTAATGTAATTGACCTTCAGTTATCAAATGTTTTTGGAACATTGTGTTAACAGCTTTACAAGCAAATAACGAACCAACAGAGCGTAAAGCATATTTACACGCCTAAAATGATGAAGGTGATTAGAATGAAGCCGTTTTCTAAATAATAAAACAATCTTTACTTTAATAACATTTTTGTCTTCATCGTTTAAATGTAACAATAACGACACCAAATTGTTGTGTATTTGCTCAACAAATCCTGCTTCACTGTCGCCAGATGCAAATTTTGACAAATCTCCAAATAATTGAAAAGCAGCTTGCCTCACATCTGCTCTTATCTAAAAAAAAAATTAAATGTCAAGTAGTTGTATCAATTGAAAAAGGTTAAATTGATTAACATTTTCAAAGCACGGCCTAATACAGAGAACTACACGAATGAGTTGAGGAGCGACTAAATTTGCTTCAATTTCCACCAACATTTTAGAGAGGCCGCCCATTGCCTCCAAAGCGATGTCGCCTTGTGCGTCGTCATTGTCGTCCAATCCTGATATCATTGCAGCTAAAACCGTCGTCGAATATTTGTGTATCTGTAAAATAATAAAACTTTTAGAAATGAAAATCAATCAGCAGACGATCTTACCCCAAACCATTCCATTGTGCCAAACTGCACACAAAAATTCTTAAATCTTTATTAAATACATTTCTTTTTTCAGTATTTTTTACCTCATCGGCTCCAATTTGGCCCACATGACCCAGACCTCTAACGCTTAAACGTCGTACGACGGATGAAGAATCGATTAAACTGTTGACCAAACTATTCATGATCAATTCTAAAAGCACTCCGTCACCATTACAACGTTGGTGAATCAACTGGAAGAAATTTCATACATGTCTTAGGTTTACGAACCGAAAATTGTAAAACTCACTTCGCAGAAAAAAGCAACTGCAACTACACGATGTGGTTCAAACGAACTGGATGTAGCAGGACTCAAAAATGAAACAATTCTTGAGAGCGACTCGGGTGCAAATTCACAAACTGATCTAAGGATTTTTAATTGTATAATTATAATAACTACAGTTAAAATATCCAAACTTGGCTAAGCAGACGACGGCATCGGGGAATGTGTTTGTGTTTTCAAAGTTGAGCCAACAACTTTCTTCGCTTATTGTGTTCAACATGACGTCTTGTCGCGCACATAATAAAAATGCACTAAAAGTATCAATTGCCACTCTAAAAACATCAAGTTTGATTTAATAAATGAGTTATTACGAGTGAAAAACAGGTGTTACCTAACAGGAGTATTTTTATCGGTCTTTTGCAATGCACTGGGCGGAGGCCAGAGTGGTTTATTAAATCCAGGTGGTGGAGGTGTGTACGAATTAACGTAGATGCCACATGTGAGCACAAATGAAGCGAATAATTGGCTGAAATGCGTAATCGCTGCTTTCTCTAACTCCGCTTGACGGAACAATTCTTTTAATGCTGAAAGAACCTGCAGAAAAGTTTACTCATTAATAAATAAAATTGTCAATTAAATAATAAAATACCGCTAATGTACGGGGAGTTGCCAGCTGCACTTTATGTTTGCTGTTTCGGGGATCAGGATGTTCATACACATACGAAGCATTCAATCCAAGATTTTGTAAGAGATGTAATAATACGTCCGCGTTTAATGAGGGATCTTGCGCTAAAGCTTGCCACGAACTAGCAACAGGGCTGTTAAAAAGAAACAGTTAAATCAAATACACCATTAAAAATTATAAAATTATATACCCGTCAAACGGAGTGGGTGCACCCAGCAAATAATCAATGACAGAAATTAAGTGATGACTTGCAATGTTTCGCACGATTTGTAAAGAAGCTTTTCTTGTATTTGCGTGCATGTTGCAATTCAATTGACGGTGCAATAATTGTAACAAAACGTCCACCTATGAAAAGATAATTCATTAACTGATTGTCTTAAGGGCTTTAAAAATACTTTACTTGTTGATGTAATTCGCCTCCTCTGTTTCTAATGACTGCATTAAATACTACACACACTCCGGCCGAACTACTGCTAATAGGATCAAGCAAGCCTTCGTACAATACGTGTAAGAAAGGAATCACTTGATGAGAAGGCAAATGCGATGCAATCACCTTTAAAAGTTAGCCATTAAAACTAAGATAAAACAAAACTTAATTAATGTACATACTTGGCCCATTTTTGTAATTGTTTCAAATAACAACTCGGCATTCAATTCGGAACTTAGTTGCAATCGTATTTTGTCCAATTCTTCGAGCGTCGTGTCAAAATATTCGGTGCTTAAACCTAAACAAATTAAAATTTATTTTACTATAGTAATAAAAAGTTGACACAGTCATTATTACCGTCAAAACAAGAAGCTAAACGAAACATATTTGATATTCCTAGCAAAGCCATTTGTCGAATACAGTGGTCTGTGTCCGAACATCTGGGAATTAATCTTGCTAATATTGCACCCATTGGACTAAAGCGAATGACCTTCTTCTGAAAAGCGTTCGTTACTTATCAAAAATTGTCGTCGTGGTTCAAGTCCTTTCAATACCTCTTGTTGCAGAGAATACATTTTCAAAAATTCTTCTAAAACCTTGACTAACGATGCTACACTTCGTTTCCGTTCGTGCACATTGTCGGAATGAAACCAGTCACACAATATCTGCAATTCCAAACAAATAAGTGGATACATGTTTTATATGTAGTTGTTACATCTACTTACAGAGCTTACAAAAAATAAATTTTCTGTGGTGGAATCTCGCAGCAATATAGTGTGAAGTAATATATTTAGAGCATTTAAACATTTCACCGCCGATGTGTTTGTCTCGTCGTTTGACGTGTAAATTTTATCCACGCACAATTTAAGACATTTCTCGTAATCCGTTGCAGCCAAGATTGGCTCTAATTGACTTCAAAAGAAAAAATTAAGTATTCTAATTAATTGATAAATAGAAAAATTACTTACATTAAATTTGTAAGGCATTGCAATGACAACTCTAACACGTCATTCGAATTTGTATCCGTGACAAACTGATGGACGTTATTAATAAGTTCCAATCTTGTGGACGGATTCAAAGTGCTTCTGAATCGTGAAGGATGAAGAGCTTCCGCCACTAAACTGATCGCCCTCAATAAACTCAATTTTATGCACTTTGATTTCTACAAATAAATTGTGAGAATAGAAACTGCTATATAAATTCAATTTAACACCTTTGCAAACTGAAACTGGGACATTAAATATTTGACAAGTGTCGGTTCCAGTTGGGGTCCCAGGGCAACTGGGGGGCACAGATTAGTTACGTAACCGTAACATAAAATTAAGGTGCATTTCACAGCTGTCTCTTGCTCTATCTCTGATTTTGTATCCTACGAATTGAAAATATTATAAGTGTTAATGATGAGTACTACTTTAATTTACAGTGAAGAAACTAAAGAGCGCAGAATGTCTTCGAGAAGAATCAGGTTTAGAAGCATTTTGCAGACAATTCAATGCGACGAACAAATGTGCAATTGCACCCTTGCCGAAACAAATTGCACAACCCTGAAATATTTCATTAAATTATTTCTCAATAAACTAAACAAGAGTTATACCTCTCGTTCGACTGGATCCAAGTGACGAGTGGAAGAAAATACCACTTCTAAGAGGGTGCGAGCAAACACCTCGTCATCAACTTTTTTTATTACCTCACCCAAACATTTGAATAAAAATGCCTAAATAAAAAGTAAATTAAAACAAATGGTTTTTATATACCACGCAAGTGAAAAACTGCACCTTGCTCTGGGGTGACTCGTTATACAATTGAATCTGGTCAGCAAACGCTCGACCTAATGTTTTATACCATTCTTGTTCATCTACATCATTTAAACATTCTGTAAGAAATTTTAATACGTTCTCTTGCCAATCTTGTGCCGTTAACCCTCTGCCGTCTACCAATAATTAATATATCAGGTTTATAATTTCTTTTATATTTACTTTCAGTACCAGAATTCAGCAGTGACAACAAATGTGGAATTTGAGCGTCCATCGTTGGCACTACATTTCTATGGAATGTCGGAGCAAGTGCTTTCAATAGTTGCAATATTGAATGCCGAAGCTGAGTCTCGTCACCACACAGAACCTGAATGTGTTAAATTTGAATTAAATAACTTAAATGAGGCTTTCTTTCTACTCTATAACTAACCAATAACCTCGCAATTAATGTAGGCGATTCATTAATGTTACCTAATTTTAAAATATTAAATAAACTTGTTAAATTAAATTTACCTCTCATTACTTACTCAAGTTTTTGTAATTGATTTCTAGTGATGAGACTTCGTCATTTCGAAATTTCGTGGCAAAATGAGCTGCATTCTTGCAGATCGCGCCTATACTAGGTGTGTACTTGAGTGGTAGTAAATAATTTAATAGATGCGGCCACAAAACCTGCGAACAAATGAGGAAATTTCAACGTTTCATTACAAAAGTTCAGTGTTACCGTCTCCATATTCGGGACTGTTGTGCTTATAACGTGCAAAACGTTTTCGCACGTACTACGAATTGATATGCCATTAATGTTGTCGAATGACTGAAAAAAAAGTTATTTGAATTGTTCTAATTTAATTGTCTAAAAATTTACTATTTCATTTGAGCAGAGGCGAATTAAAAATTCAACCAATAGAGGACCAATATCTTGTTCTAAATATCCGTGATGGGCTAGAGAAACGATTAAATGAGCCAATGTGTGTTGCACCTGCAAATATAACTGTTGAATTCCTTACTCTAGTGGTTTTAAGTTATGTCTACCTTTTGATTATTGTCTAATGCGATCAATTTCAACGGAATTAATATGCTACTCATTTTGTCGTGTATGTGAGTTTCACTCGTATTAACTAAATGTCTCAAGATTGTCAAGGAGCCAATTCGACTTCGCTCATTGCTCGATTCTAGATTAGTAATTATCAATTCTGTTATTGTGTCCGGATGGTGGCGAGCTAAAAAAAAATTTAAATTTGTAATCTTCATCCAGTTAAATTTTCTTCCAAATGTGAACAAACCAAGTAAACAAAAACAACGCAACACTTCATTGTGATTCTTCACGAGACTAGGTTCTGAGTAGTCGGGAATGTCACAAACCTAATAAAATCAAATTCTCAGTTTTACAATTAAACCGAAAGAATAATAAAGTACTTGGGGAAATAGCGTGTTAATCACGGCATCCACATGCACATCAAGCTGTGCACTTTTCTTCTTGAAGCCTGCGTCAAGAATCATGCAAAATGACTAAACAAATTCATTAAGTTATACTCTTTTTCAAATTATTTAGTGCAAATTACTTGCGAAATTAAACTCAAGTCGGAATGTGATTTTCTGTACGCAGAAAGTATTGTCGACATTACTTTATTTAGACGTTCATCGTATTTTTCCGACGAAATTAATTGCGATACACAACCAATTGCCTCGATAATCATTGAACGAAGCTGGAAAAAAATACTTTAGTTTAAAAGTTAAAAGTCAACCTGAATAACAAGGAAAACCTTCATTTCTTTGCCGGGAAGCCAATTAATAAGGTGATCGTAGGCAATATTAAATTCCGTTTCGTAAACTTCTTTTTTAACACTTGGATCCGGGGCTTTGTCAATATTTGCTATGTAATCACAAACGGCATCACCAAACCGAGCCAACGCTGCAAAATTAAAATTAAAATTCAGTTGCAATATAAGGTTCTTCAAACTTACCGAACGCCGTCACCCATTTGATGTTATCTTGGTGCATAGATCCAATTACAGATAATAACGTACCCAAAACAGATTTCAGAAATGGCACCATTCCGTACACTACAATTTCAAATTACTTGTTATATAAAATATTTTTACAAATTCAATATGCAAACCATTCCGTGACGCCAAGTGCGCTAACGTTTGAACGATAAAAAAATGAGGTACAATTCCAGGTTGGAATTGGATTAAAAGTGCTTCCATAACTTCGTGACACCATTTTTCACCCAAAGAAACTAACACACTACTCGCTGCTCCTTGCCATTCGGGTATTACATCCTATATTAGGCAAATTCAATTTCATGTTACCACAACATTAAAATTTTATTTTACCTTTGAAACGATCATTTCATCCGTCGCCTGTTTGATCAATTTTTTACTCAAATCGCTGGAAATTGAATCCGCTTCATCACACACTTTGTGCATAGTTTTTAAAATAAGAGTTCTGTGCTTTATAGGTAACTTAAAAAAAAAATGATAGAGTTAAGAAATGTAATTTCAACTGATAAGGAAAAATACTTTTGGATGTTTGGCCAGATAAAATGAACAAGAGAGGAGAACTACTTCGGGTTTCTTTGCACCCAATGTTTGCAATGAAGAGCAAATTGCTCGTTGAACATCTTCGTTTTTGTCATTTGCAGAATCAACTAAGGCAATTATAATGTCGGATAACATTTCTTCATGCAATTTTCCACTCGCCATGCTGTTAGATTAGCTGAGAAACGCAAAAACATCAGCTGACCATGTTAGTGCGTTTCAAGACCCTTCCGCCATCTATCGACGGTAAGTGCAACTATTTTAAATGCTTAATTGACAGCATTCACTTTTTGCCAAAAACTGAAGTCACGTATAGCTTTAAATAGAAACAAATCACGCCATTGAAATCTATTTTGCGTACCTGACATTTTTATTTTGCCTTCAATAAATAGGTCAAACCTGTCATGATAAAATCTATTTCTAAAGTAGTTGTCCTTATCAAAAAAATTTTAAACTCTTCATTGATTACAATAAATTAAGAGTTTTACAATAATAATTTTCAATGACCTAATATTCAAAGTAAATTACATTTACTAGTTTCCAGGCATTTTTGCTATTCTTTCTTTTAAAGAGTGTAATTGCTGAGCAATTGGTTGTGGTAGATCCTGATTGATCTGCTCGTCAAAATATTTTTCAATATCTTGAGCCTTTAAAAAAAGATTAAATTTAATAATTATATTATTTATTAAATTATATTTTATTTTTACTTCGTTGAGCCAAAAGTCTTTTGGTAACCGGAAAAGCTCCTCGATGTTAACCTTTTCCTTGAGCCCAACTAAATTGATTGCATCTGGTTTAGGAATGAAACCAATCGCACTCTCTTGGGCTACATCTTCGCCGTCGCATCGACGACATATCCATTCTAAAACTCGCGAGTTGTCGCCAAAACCGGGCCAGAGGAATGAACCCTACAAAATAATTCATTTTTTGTTAAAAGTCTTTCTGTAATACTGTAAAAAAAAAAACCCACTTTGTTGTCTTTTCGGAACCAATTGACATGAAAAATACGCGGCAATTTGGCTTTTGGTTTTGATTCCATGCTCAGCCAATGAGCCAAATAATGACCAAAATTGTAACCAAAAAATGGACGCATTGCAAAAGGGTCGTGCATTATCACTTTTCCTAGAAAAATAAATATTGGACAAAAATTCATTTTAAATTGAAATGCTTTGTACCTTTATGTTCAGCCGCGGCTGTGGCTTCGGATCGCATACTGGCGCCAATGAAAACGCCGTGTTTCCAATCAAAAGCTTCGTACACGAGAGGAACACCCTCAGGTCTTCGTCCACCGAATAAAATAGCGTCGATAGGAACTCCTTCGCTGCTTTCCCATTGAGGATCGATAATAGGACACTGACTAGCAGGAGTGCAGAATCTGAAAAGGAATTTAATAAACTTCTTTAACAAATAAAAAATTTAATAATAGTGTATATAACCTTGAATTAGCGTGTGCTGCTGGGCGTCCCGATTTCGGTGTCCAATCTTCACCCAACCATGAAACTATTCGAGTACTAGGAGAAATTTCTTTTTCTAATCCTTCCCAAAACACTCCCCCGTCACTCGTTTTGGCTACATTCGTAAATATCGTGTTGGTTTGAATACATTTCATCGCATTCGGGTTGGTCGTCATCGATGTTCCTATAAACATTTTTATTAGTTGAAAGATAAAACCGGAAATGCACTTTTTAACCTGGTGCCACCCCGAAAAAACCATTCTCAGGATTAATAGCTCTCAGTCGACCCTCAGAATCAAATTTCATCCATGCGATATCATCGCCAACGCATTCAATTTTATATCCTGGTAAAGTCGGGTTCATCATTGCCAAGTTTGTTTTACCACAAGCACTTGGAAAAGCTGCTGTTATGTATTTCTTCACTCCTTTTGGGTTAGTTATACCGAGGATCTATTTCAAAATATTTTAACACAAATGTCCTCATTTAAATTAATAAACCTACAAGCATATGTTCAGCTAACCAGCCTTCTCTTTTAGCGATCGTTGAACCTATTCTTAAAGCGAAACATTTCTTTCCGAGTAGGGAATTTCCTCCGTATCCACTACCGAAAGATGCGATTTTATTTTTATCGGGAATGTGGGATATGATGGTTTTCTCGGGATTACATGGCCAGTTGTTGATAGGTGTTTCTGTAAACATTTCTTTATCAGATAAAATCGAATTGCGAATGGAAATTTTTTGTGTAAATAAACACTTTACCGACACTCTTTTCATCCTCTGATCGCATTTTTAAAATGCACATTTCATTAGATAAATCATAATAATTTTTTATATAATAATTGACTAACTTTTCATGGGTAGAGGTTGTCCGACTGAATGAAGACACTCGACGAAATCGTTATCCCCTAAAACTTTCAAAACTCTATCACCCATTCGCGTCATAATTCTCATGGAAGCGACCACATAAGGCGAATCAGTGACTTGAACGCCGATTTTGGCTAACGGCGAACCAAGCGGGCCCATACTAAATGGGATCACGTACATTGTACGACCTACAAATTGTAATATTGAAATTTTCAAAATGTATGAATTTTCAAGTTGTTTTACCTGCCATACAGCCAGGAAACCGGTCTGCAAGGGCTTTCTCCAAATCTGAAATGGCCATCCATCTACCCAACTGACCGGTTACTCCTGGTTTTGGGATCGGAATTGTGTCACGTTGATTTTTCGATGCAATTACTGTTTTACTTTCAACTCGAGCTACATCCGCTGGATCCGTTTTGGCCAACCAACTGAATCATTTAAATTTTAACATTTTGTTAGATTTTTGGTTTATTAATAAATTTACCAATTTTTCATTTTGGGAATCGGTTCTATGATTCCTTGTGTCTGCATCGCTTTTAATACCATCTGATTTTCAGCTTCACTTCCATTACAAATATGCACATGCGCAGGGCTCATAAGTTTCATATTTTCTTCCACAAATTTCCGTACCTTTGATAAAAGCGTTTTTTTGTAGTCACGTAAGCAGTTGACCTTTAACACTTACTTTAGGCGGTAATTTTGTGAGGTCACCTTGCGCTTGTGCACCGATTTTTCGGGTGAAAGGCTTGAAATTAATAAGCTGAAGAAATCCATATTTTTGGTTATGGTATGAAAATGACGACCTGTAAAACACAAATTATACAAGTAAACAGAGCGAACAAAAGATATGGTAATGCACACGTCAATATTTTATTCATAGAGATAACAGCTGTGGGCTTATCTTTTTCTTAAGTTTTCAAATTCGAGTAAAGGTCCAAGTTGCGGTTGATGGTTGAATAATCTTACACCAATCAATTTAATTACAAACATAAAATCGATTATCCTTTGACTGACATTGAAAATAATTAGGAAACGAGGTCAACCTCTGCCTTAATCTTTTCTCTTTCTATATCAAAGGGTAATTTTAAAAGTGTTTTCTAATTTTATTTAAGTGTTATAATGAAAAATATGTCATTAATATTTAGAAAAGTCAATACTTTACCGGTTCATTAATTTGAGTGCCGAAGCCATAGCCGCGATGGTTTTAATGGCACGCAATAAAAATAAAGAAATATAAAAAGCTGGTAAGTAGCAGTAGCCGACAAAAAAACCTGTCCTATCGCCACAATCTCCGGCGGTTGTCGGCGGCCTCTACTTTCCAGCAGACAACGACGGAATCGAGGAATTAATCATAAATTCAGACGTCATCACTGTAGGTGCTGCCACCTGATGAGAGGTCTTAAAGGTTGTAATTTTTTTTCACGCTAAAGGTTACGAAACATAAGGAAACGCTGACAATATTATGAAATATGGACTGTTTTAACACTGCAAGTGTTGCACTTAAAATATTTTTAATGACTCCAGTACAATAAAGTGTAAATGTTATTTTAATGTTATGGTTTTAATTGATATTAAAAATTATTGTAGAGATATATATTTTAGATTAAAAGCAAAAAAAATAAACAGTTTTAATATTTCGACTTTTTTTTTAGTTTAGTTGGGTTTGATAGTGACTGTTGCAGATCCGTTTACTTCTTTCAGTTGCTTGGAACTGAACGTTGTTACAATTCGACAATCTCCTTCCTTTCGAGGAATCAAAGTCTCTTTATAGATTAATTTCTCACCAGCAGCCACATCCCTTAAAAAAATATAAACGCATTAAAATATCAATTCATCGACAATATAGTAAATTCGTACTTGTAAGTTACGCTTTTGGGCCTACTCAATCCAGGACCTTCGTACGTTATTTTGCAGTTCTGCAAAGCATAGGGCAGAGGGTTCTCGAAAGTCCACTCAACGGACATTGGCTGGTTCACAGCTGGGGCTCCATCAATCTGCAATTTCAAAATTGTAGCGCACAATATTAAAAAATGTAAATGATACATGCATTGATTTCCAGTGGGGGTTTTTCCACAGTGAAATCATCCTCTTCAGCCCACGATTGATGCGTTTCTTGAACACTTGCAGTTGCACAAATTTTGATCATCGAGTAATCGACTAATTTGTGCACGTATTCGTTAGGAGCAACTTTGAGTATTAACTGTTGATCTAAACAAAAACAAAATTTATTTGCATGTTAAATTAAAATATTGGTTTTGTACGTTGTTGAGGAGCGAGGACGACGTCTTTCTTTTCTTTCTTAATAACATCGCATACTATTCCCGTGTAGTAAATGGAAGTTGCTGTGAGAACAACGTAAACATTTCGTTTTTCATCGCTCTTATTCTATAGATACGTAAAAATGAATTATCTTAACTGCGTAGAAACAAATTGACCTACTTGAATGTTGACTGTAACATTAAACGGTTCGCCAATTTTTATCTTATCAATTTCCAACAAGTCAAATTCCACATCTTCGGTACCAGCCATTGGAGCGTCGTACAAATACCATAAATTGGCATTGCGAGCAGCAGTTAACAGTTGCAATCTTTCTTCTTTGGAACCTACGAATTTTATTCTTTTTATTAATAGAACAAATATTAAACTCTTGTAAAACCTTCAGGGTTTTTATAATGGCTGATAATATCAATGGCGTCGCTGATACCAGTGTCGCTGTATTTATCATGAGCTTTGGTCAAAACTTTCTTGCCAATACTGAAAAAAAAAAATTTTTTTAGGCGACTATCAATTATTAAAAGTGTACAACCGTACAAGTAATTATTGGACTTCATTTGCCGCAATCCAATTTCAGATTCTTCGTCATCTTGCCAGTGAATGATATCAGCATTTACTTCACTTATAACGAACATTGTATCGTATTGAAGACCAATTTGCCCGTTGTGAACTGCCATTACAGATGCAGGACCAAGTCGGAAAGTTCCTGAATAACATATTTATATATTTTTGTTTTATATTGAACTTGATTGTTAACCTTCGCTCTGTTCTTGCGGAGTTGCATCAATCGCTTGCCAACCGCCGTAACCTACTGGCAAATCTGGACGTGCCATCCACACTTCGTTCCAAACATGGAAATTCCTATTAAAATTTCTGAATTTAATAAACTAGATAAAATTTATTCTTGCTTATACCAAATTGCGTCTTGATCGTCAAAATCAGTTTTAAGTTCTCCGTTGCAGTCGTAAAATTTATCGACGGTCAAATTGTGTTGGCAATCATGAGCGGACACGTAATTTGTCACCGTGCGGCACGGAATTCCCAAAGCGCGACAAACTAAATAAAATCAATAATTAGTCCAATAGAGAAGATTTCAATAAGCATTGTCATACATGTTGTGACACAGCCGGAAAACACCCAGCACTGACCAAATTTAACCGATTTTCCCCCACTTTTAACAAATTCTTCAAATATTTTTAGACTGCCAGTCCAATCCATTGGCGCCGTTCCTCCTGAATAGTCACCGGACCAATTATCCACCAATAATCCGTCATCGTCGCGACTATTCACCTGCAACGTCAATCACTATAACGAGCTCGATTTGTGTGAGTACAGACAGTTCTTACCACTGCAGAAATGGCGCGCACCACTAGAACTGGATCTCCTCGGTTATCGTAATTCAATTTAGCACGGTCTAATAACAGAAGACAAGCAGGCAACACAAGATCGTCGAACTAAAAAAATTTACATGGATTAACTGATTTATTATTAGATAACTAATCAATTCACTTGACCAAATATCCAACTTCTACCAGATGGTTGTTTGTGCACCCCCTGGTAAATTTTACCAAACTCATTCAAAATGCATTCGGTTCGCCAATTTTCATCTTCCATGTAAACACCGTCATCTTTAAATTACGTAAATAAAAATTAATATTTCAATAAAACAGTCACACTAACTGTACCTTTGCACCAGGGATTGAATAGAATGTAAATGTCATCTTTACATTCATAAAATTTTTTCTTCTTTTTTCCTTGTAATCCAGTGACGACAGTGCATTTCCACAATCCAACTCCAGCAAAACACGGCACATTCACCTGAATTCAAAATAATTTCCCTTTTTGGATATAATAAAGTTTAAAATTTTACGTTTAATGTAAGAATGGTTCCTTCAACAAGTTGAATAACTGCCTCCCACTTCTTCGTGCTTTTGGAAACTTGGCCAAGATGCAACGGAAGTTCAACTTGAGTTCCTCTGGCCACGTTCGGTTTTGGTCCTACAATAAATTATAAAGCAATTATGAAAAAAATGAAATAAAGGGTAGCACTTACCAAAAGAGAAAACTAATTTCAGCGTATCTCTCTTCTCGTCAAAGGATCGAGCGCCTTTAAAACGTACAGCCAAATAAAAAGTTTGCCCTCTTCTATAAACAGCCGTTGGAGGATTCAACTGCACAAATTCGTATCTCTCCGTGTGGTGCTCCACTGCATTACTCGGGGCATAAAATTCCACATCATCAACCGTGAGCGGTTTTTCAGTTGAAATTCCTACAGCCAAAAAAAATATAGTGTGCATATACATTTAAAAATTCCGTTCTTACCGTCTTTGTCTTCCTTTTGTTTTTCCACTTGCCGATCCTCGGCATCGTGTCTTTCGGCCGCTTTGAGCGCTTTATCCGACAGATCCTTTTCATACTTATTAACCTCAGTTGATCGAACCCCTCGAACAACGCGTCCAGTTGTTGCCATCTTCAAAAGTGAATTATTTTAGAAAATTGTTGCATGGTTAACACTTGTCTTCACTTACAGTTCAAGTGGGTTGAGTTGGTTGCCACTTGGCAAAATTTATTTCTGGCTTCCCTGTAGGAATTACAGCTGGCGGCAAAGAAAAAACGAATTCCGCAATAGGAGACTGAGGATTTGACAGCAGGCAGGACCTAAGTGAATTTACATCTAAAACCAAATGAACAAGAAGTCGTCATTTATATAAGAGTTGTCAAGGTCACGTGGCATTAGCACTTTGACGTTTTGTGAAAACGCACAAAAAGCAAAATATAAATTAAACATTAACAAGTTGTAGAATGTCGACGCCAGAAGGGAAAATATCTGCCCATGACCTTGAAATAGGGGGAAGACAAAACATAAACACGCGTGTTGCAACACGAGTGGAATTGTAATTAGATCAAAGAATTGTATTTTGTGACATTAATAAATTTATTCAAGAAAAAATGATTTTATGGCATTTCATTCAAAAATGAGCAGTAGTTCTGTCAACTTCCATTAGGTCTTCAATTATCTAAAGAGATATATATTAGGCTACTGTAATTCGAGATTAAGTGAAATGTGAAACCTGATCCGCTGTTGTTCCGATCTTTTTGGAAATTTCATTTTTTTCAGCATGGGATAAGTTTAAATATTTGCAGAGCAAATCGCCATCCAACATATTTTTATGCGGATTCATTAAATAATTACGATGACTCTTGTATAACCTAAATTAAAAGTAATTCATTTTAAAATTTATGTTTCGTTTATTAATTCCTACAACTAACCGGAATGCTTTTGGATTTAAGCCGGCTGTGTGTGGTAAATGGGTGACTAATACATTTTGTAACATGAGCAGACGCCTGTAAACCTTTTCCGAAATGGGTAATAAATTACCCAAACTGCCGTCAAGAGTTGCTGAAGACCAAGTGTTGACTTTAGTTAAAAAGCTTTTAATTTTAATTTCAATGAGATTTTTACCAAAAATAGTGATGTGTTTCTTCTCTAAGGAACTGCTCGCAGTTTTGTCAGAGGATGGATCAGTTAATTTACCCCGAATGCGAAAAAACGTACTTGCATGAGACCCGATGTGAAAATCGCCCTTGCGAAGAAGTCGTTGTCCTCCGCAACTTTCCCTAGCTTCTGGATGATACATGAACAAGATCAAATTCCTCTCAGCATCCGACACTAAAAACACTCAAATTAGTTTCTTTTCTTTTCCTTTTTAATTTTTAATTTTACCCAAAAATCCAATTTGAGAGTTGTCAATAAAAAAATCAATTGCATATACTTCTAATGGCCTCACATCCTGAATTTAAAGAAAAAAATTCTGTTTAATTTATTTTTAATTTATTTTCGTAAATAGGAACAGTTTCAGTTGAATGCACATGGCTCGGGCATAAAATCGCCTAAACAAACAGACCTTGAAACAAAACTTTTGGCTCTGGTTCCACTATTCCAAGCATCATATATCACTCAACACTTTAAAAAAAATATTTTTTTTAAAGCGTTCTTCAATACTTTAATTTAAGTTATTAAAATATTATTGCACGGTAGCATTAAAAACTTTAATCTGTGATAAGTATCTTATTGCTATTTTGGCATCGTTTCAATTTAGCTTAGTCTTGTAAAAAACAGCCATTCGCATGCACCGGAAATGCTTGTGTAGTTTCTTATCAGTGCGTGGCATTTAAATATCATAAATCTTGCAATGTTAAATTTTGGAATCCTTACCCGACTGACGAGAGACAAAGTTCTCACATCCTCTTGAAAGCGAAGCAAAGAAATACTTTTGTAGATATCAGCAACGAGAATTAAATTTTTTATTGAGACTGCTGCGTGAATGTAAACTTGTGTATCAATGAAAGCTATCCCAACTAAATCATCATCTTTTAATTGCCACACATAAATCTAAAAAGAAAAAAAATTTTCTTAAATAACTATTACGTAAAACATATCTTTGTTAAAATTACTTTTTGGCCAATGCAGCTCATTAAGTAACCCGCAACCTGGCAAAGAGCTGTCACAGGACCCTTTTGCTCTTTGCTGTATATTATTTTAATACGGTTTTTAGTTAATGGCTGCCCTGGCTCAGGCACGACCTCGATTACGTCTAAAATGATGATCTATAAAAAATTAAATTACAGTTAAAGTATAGCAAAACGAAAAATTGATTATTTACTCTTCCACGACTCGTCACATCTTCGCCATAATTATAATTGGTTCCAATAGCCATATATCCCTTCAAACCACTGCGGGCACCTTCGTAAACTAAACTAACATTTTTAAGACAAGTTACATGTTCCCATTCTTCTAAATCAAATCTGAAAAATATTTATATTAACTTCTTCAAAAGATAACTGAACGGTGTTTCAATACTTCGTGTTTGGAATTGCTTCCCAGCTAACAGGTGAAAATAACTGAACACTAAATTTTTCAATGGTAGGGTAAATAAAGCGGTCATCTGGAAATAAATGTGTCAGCATAAACCTATAACTTGACACATATATGGAATACCTCTTTCGACTACTTCATATTCCTTGTCTTCACCAGTTAATTTTACTAAACGATTACATGGCTCACTGGTACTAGTTACAACACAGTACGTCTGGAATGGCAAAAAAATAATAAGATATACTTTACACAATTAAGTCATTTTTCCACTTTTACTTTGCTTTCGACGTGATAGCTGACAAAATGAGGAGTGCATCTCAATGGCACTTTGCGCACAGGCCAAGGAGCATCGTAAGATAAATGAGTTGGCAACACACTGATGCGTAATTCGCCCTGAAAGACTTATTTTAATTATGTCATTTCAATCACGTAAACCGTGGTGAGAGACCTGTCTGTTAAAGTACAAAAACCCTTTCGGGCAGTTGACATTGTGAAATGGAGAGAAACAAACGACAGAGCCGTCAATTCCCATTGGATGAACTCGTAATTCGCCACGTGATGTAAGGAAAAGCCAGTGGGGATAAAATCCGCAAATAAAAACCTGTGAAAATCAAATTTAATATAATTAAAAACATTTAAAACCATTATTTGACTGGTGGTTACCCCAGAATACGAAGCGATGTCTTCAAAATATCGTAAGCGACATACGCGACAACTCTGCGGTTTTTCTTGTTGGTCCTGCTTCTTGCGAGATTTGCCCCACTTGCGTTCTCTTAAAATCATCGGATGAGCAACTTTTCGAAATCGTAATTTCAAGTGATTTTCCGTGAGCGTCTCAAAAAATGGAAACGCTTCATATATATACACATCTTCATCGACTCGAGCCTGTAAGAATTTCAAATTTAAGATAGTGCAAATTTGCCTAAAAATGATAGTACCAAAAGAAGAGGTCTTCGTTTACTATGTCCTAAGCCGACGAGCAAAATTTCTTTGACGACAGGAAGAGTATCATTGTGTTTTTCACTTTGCTTCTCACTAAAACAGTAAATTATGATGATAAAGATTGAGTCGTTTCTGTTTATTGTTTACATTGTGCCAGATACGGTCGCTTGGACACTGTCCACTAAAACTTTGAATCCCATGGGAAAGTTTTTAACCAAATAAACCAATTTGAAGTCATCCAAGGTGTACATCTAAAATTTAATTTCGCATTATTTATTTTTTAGGTAGCGTTTAAAAGAAACAATTACTTCCAAAATGCCATTGTCTCGAACAACGACCAACCAATATGTAGGAGTAATTTCGGTAACATCAGAACCGTTTTGCCTACAATAAACGCCTTATCAGACTTGCATTTCCATATATATTACACTTTTACCTGGATTGATCATTTTTATTAGCTGAGTTTGCATCTGCGTTCGAGGAAAGAGCAGTGGGCGCACAATTGCCATATAAAAGTTCTTCTTCATCGTCAAATTCCCTTCAAAATAACATTGTATTTAATATTTAACTTATTGGAAATATTAAACACTAACACATTGTTGTCGTCTTCTTTAGGATCCGCATCGCCAGATGATAGTCCGCTATGTGTTGCGTTGCCACTTCGATGT
The DNA here is from genome assembly GCA_034686365.1 of Pachymerium ferrugineum. Taxonomy (NCBI): domain Eukaryota; kingdom Metazoa; phylum Arthropoda; class Chilopoda; order Geophilomorpha; family Geophilidae; genus Pachymerium; species Pachymerium ferrugineum. The sequence goes on along the minus strand of JAQGAS010000090.1, from coordinate 18,655 downwards.
TCTACTTCTTTATCCAAATCGGTTGCCCGTGTTGTGAATAATCCACTCACATCACGGTAAACACACATCGTAAGAATTTTAAATTTTTGCTAAAAATGTAAGTAACGTTTTCAATTTCTGTTTTACTTTCGTTTTACTCTTATTTACGTGAGACATCTGAGGTTTCGTAACCGTAAGACGCGTACTGTAATCATCTTGACGTAGAGTCAACAGAATTAATTGACCTTCATCACTCATAATCATCAAATAAGGATCAGCAACAGATGCGTGAACGATTGGACTACCAACGTCAAGAGGAATGTGTTGTATTTGCTTCACTATTAAGAATAAGTTATAAAATAGAAAAGATGATGCTGATAAAAAGAGATAATCACCTCCTTCAAGTAAGCGAACTCCCATAGGAGAAACTTGTACGATGTATTTATTATTGCCAATATTTCCAGCAAAAACAGTTGGAGCCTGAGTACTGAACCCGCTGTGATCCAATTCGTTGATTTCTTGACCAGTTTGTAAAATCTTAACAAATCATTCAATTAAAGACCGTAATTCGGGGGAAATAATTCAAACTTTTCTTTACCATACTGCTGTCACTTCTACTTAAAATTAAAAAAGAATGACCGTTTTCCAACGGAGGATCTTCTGTTGTTTCATTATCAGATTTATCTCCTCCCTAAACGAAACTTTCTATTAAAATCAAATTATTGTACGCAAATGAATGGAGAAATGACCTCTGATTCATTGGGCAAACCGACAACAGTCCACATATCAACTACCCCAGGCAACTCAAAAGTAGTTACAACTTGTGGTCTCACTGATCTCTGCAAGACTGTGAGGGCGCCGTTTTTACTATAGCCAGATGTGATTACAATTTCAACGTCGGGGTCGATGCTATTGGCGAATTCTTCAGAGAGAAATGCCGGTTCACCCGCAGACATTTGGCCACACGGTCCAATATTGAGAAGACTATCGCAAACCTAAATAATCAATTGTATTTTAAATTTGCCCAAACTTCATTTATTACATTCAAATACTTCAAAACTGTAACTGGTGGCACGCGTCGCTGTGTGCGTTTCACTGCCGTACACTTCCAATTCATCTGGATCCTCAATAGTAGCCACATTCGATGCTGTGCAATGAAAACTATTGATTAGTTCAAGTCACACTATGTGCTTTGATGCAAATTACCCATCCAATCTCCGAGTGTTTCTAACTTTTTCTTTTTCTGTACTGGCTCTTCCGACTAAAATAAATGAAGTTCAGTAAATGAAATCCTAAAAACTTTTATCAAGAATTCTTACAGCTGACTTATCATCTTTCTTTGATTCTATTTGTTTTAGAAAATCGTTGGCTTCGATCGTTTTTTCGGAATATCGCAACAACAGAGAATTTCCTAAACGGGAACCGAGAAACAAATATCCTTCGTCGCACACGCAAATCTATTTAAAAAAAAAAATTGTTTGTAAAAGTGTAATAAACCTAAACAATTAACACACGCAAGTAGTGAGGACACTGGCTGCCGCTTTATCAAAATGAAAACTTCGAACACTTCTCATGCTGTCCACAAACAGAGTAAGAACGTATCTAGGAAAAATACGTTAAATTAAATTAGTCAATTTCAATTGAATTAAACTTACAATTCTCCTGCTTTCAATGACAGAACTAATTTATCACTAGCTATAAACGTTGCTTGACAACAGTCAAGACATAACTTGACATTTTCTTGAATTTCTAATCAAAAATTTATTATTAAATGAAAACAGTTCCGAGAGATTAACTTTACTTAATGGAAACGCTGTGCTGTGATCGGCTAAACTGTTGAGTGAAACGCCGTACGGTGGAACACTCTGATTCAAATACAAAACCGCGTTGACTGATAAAACCAGGACGCCACCTATGGGACGAGGGACGACAAGTGCGCGTACGCAATCGAATGGCAAATTACCAACCGACCAAATCACTGGGTGAACTCTTTGCTGAATATTCAACGATATTGCTGCGATGGCACAAGTATCTTGTCTTACAGCAATTCGCCTGAACAAAAAAAAAAATTAATAAATTAGCATTTAGAAATTGTATTTAATTTACCCTGGCCAAGTTTTCAACGGTTCGTATAGAAACAAAAGTGTTGGTTCGTAATAACCGTGAAGGAATTGCATATCGATAATATTATCCATCTTTTCTTCCAATTCTTTGACATTGATCGTATAAGAAGCCATCACTGGCGATTTCCTGCTCAAAAAATTCAAATGTATCAATAAAAATATTACGCACTTTCTCTTTAAATCGATACCCCGATGAACCGTAAAGTGTATCGCCATCATCCGAAATCGTTTCTTTTCTAAATGGCAAAACGACAATTTTATTCCCATAAACTAACATCACAGCACAACGGCCGTCAGGGTCAACTCGAATTTCTGGGATTTGACAAATTTGCATCCGTCCATCCTATTTAAAAAATATTAGGAAAATGAAGTTTCTTTAATAAATTCTTTGACATACTTTCATTTCGTCCTCTTCAAAATAGTGAAGTGAAAGTGTTTTTAAATCATCTGTACCCGGATCGTATTCTACAACAGATAGCTATGCCCACATTTTAATATACAATTAATTTATGAATAGTCTTTATTTACTTTAGCATCTCGAAAGCTTAAGAGCAAAGCATCACGGGGTGAAGCGGCCAATTGAACCGATCGCAAAGACATGATGTTTCCGAATAAAGAATACGTTTGTAAGCATTCCATCTTCATTTTTGTACTTTTTGGATCTAAAAATTTAAAATAAAGTGTCAACTAAGGATGCAGAATTTAAATGTTTATTAATTACCGTTGATATCTTTGGATTTATTATCAATATCAGAGGTCAAACGAAAAACCCTAAGTTGATTGGCACCGGCCATTACCAAATTTTTTTCTCTTCGGTTGAAAAAGTGACAATAAATTGCATGTTCTACACCCGTTGCAGGATGCAGCTGCTTATGAATCGCGTACATAACCGTGGAAGTCGACATGATTTCTTGAAAAAGGCAAATTAAAGTAAATTTATTAGTACACGAACTGACCCATGCTTTGTGAGGCAACTAAATCTCTCAACTGCTGCGCCGTAAGACGTAAACAAACCGCAGCGCTATAGTGGCGATTTCTGAAACTAACAGAAGTGCAGACGAAAAATGGCAGAAAGTTAAAGATTTTGCTCTTACAATTAACATGTCAGCGTTGCCGACTCAGGCAAGAGTGGTGATCTGTGGTGGGGGTATCGTAGGAACATCAGTTGCTTATCATTTAGCCAAACGCGGCCTCACTGATGTAATTCTGTTGGATCAGAGCAGGTCAATTTTAAAGCTTGACCATTTTGGTCTTGATAACGCTCTTTAATTTCCCTGGTTTCACTTATATTTTTAGTATTGGGTCTGGCACATCGTGGCACGGAGCTGGTTTGGTGGCACAATTTCGATCACCAAAAGAGAGAAATCTTATTAAATACAGTGCAAAATTGTATAAAGAACTTGATAGCAAGGGACACGATGTTGGTTAGTAGGAAAAAGGAAACTCAAGATGAAGTCATACAAATGATTGTGTTATTAGGTTGGCAGGAATGTGGCAGTTTGAACATTGCACAGACAGAAGACCGCTGGATTTGGCTCCGCCGATTTTACGCTCAATCAAAGTATAAACCAGGAAAGTCATTTATATTTACTGTAAATTTCTCTTTCATTTGAACAGGGAAACATTGAAATGTCAACTTGTAACTCCAAAAGAAATAAAAAATCTTCATCCTCTGCTTAAAGTCGACGATCTTCAAGTGAATGAATTCTTTGAAATAAAAATTGTAGTAGTTGATGTATATTGCACATAATTAATCTTAGGGCGGTGTTTGGATTCCATCAGACGGTGTTGCACATAGTTTACTTTTATGCAACACGTTTGTGAAGTTAGCTAAAGAAGAAGGCGTCAAAGTTGTAGAAGAATGTAAAGTCAATCGAGTTGTAACTACCAACAACACCGTATCTGCAGTTGAAACTGCCAAAGGGAAAATTCACTGTCAATATTTCGTCAATTGTTCGGGATTGGTAACTTTTTTACATTTACTTTGACGCCATCCGGATCATTTTTTGTTTATTCGTAGTGGTCTCATCAAGTGGCTCTTAACACTGATCCGCCTGTGCGTGTACCCGTTCATGCAGCTTTACATACTTACATCACAACAAAACCTCATAACTCTACTATCTTAAATGCGCAATTGCCATGTAAACTTATAAAAAACGTTTTCTCTGCCATTTTCTGTGTGTTTATTATTTGCAGTTATTCAAGATTACGATGGGCGAGTGTACATGCGTGGGTGGAAAAATAGTTTGCTGGCTGGTGGTTATGAGCTACTGGGCAAACCAGTCACTCCCAGCGACATCCTCGAGTTTCGTCACGTGACGGAAGATTGGGATCGGTTTAGTAAATAGTTTTTTAAAAAAGATTAAAAAAGGAGAAAGATAATGTTTCTGTTTCAAGAACCTTTGTATCAAATGATGAAGAAGCGAATTCCCCTAATGGAGCAATTGGAAATTGAAAATGTTTATACCGCTCCAGAAAATTTTACTCCTGATGGCAAGTGGATCATGGGAGAAGCTGCTCATGTTAGTTTTGCGCAAAAATCACATAACAATCTCTTTATGTTGGAATTTACTTTTAGGTTAAGAACTATTTAGTTGGTTGTGGGATGAATGGAAATAGCACACAAGGAGCGGGTGGATTAGGAAAAGTCTTGGCTGATTGGATCGTAGACGGACAATCGCCCGATTACGTGTTTCCTTTCGATATTAAACGATTCGGCGCTTTGCATAATAATAAAAAGTTTCTACATGAAAGAGTTAAAGAAATTGCAGGTAAACAAGAACTTTACAGATTTGAGAGATTAATTTGAAATATACTTTTTAGGTCGACATTATACGTTGTTATATCCACTGCAAAGCGAATTTCGTTTGGCGCGCAAGTTGCGTTGTTCTCCCATTTACACATTAGAAGAAGACGCAGGAGCTGTGTTTGGAGAGAAATTAGGATTTGAAAGAGCTTTATATTTCAACCCGGATAATAAAGGGGGTGCATCTGCTAATGAGATGCCACCGGGTACGTTTGGCAAACCTGAATGGTTCGATTATGTAAAGGATGAAGTCATTACTTGTCGCACTGGGGTTGGAGTCATTGATTTGTCCTCACTTACCAAATTAGAATTGTTTGTACGTTCTATTTTGAATATTTCATTGCATTTTTCATGAAAAAATGTCGTACTCCGCAGTCCAACGGCACTGAGATTGTCCCGTTTCTTCAAACGTTATGCGCAAACGATGTCGATGTGCCGATTAATACAATTGTACAAACAGCGATGCTTAACCATCATGGAGGTTTTGAAAATGATTGTATCCTTGTTCGTCTGGCTGAAAATAGGTAACTTTCAAGTTAAATACGGTAATTCGCTGTACACAAAGTCAATCCGATAGATATTTTATGGTTTGCCCTACTATTCTCAATACGCGCATTAAAGAGTGGATCGTGCGACATATGGACGGCTCAGTCGCTTTTAATGATGTCACATCAATGTACACAGTACTCAATATAGTCGGGCCAAAGTCTAAAGAAATGATGTCAGAGTTAACGAATTCACACTTCAATATTCCTCCATTTACTTGTCAAGTAAGAAAAATTTTGTTAATTTGAATGAATAATTCCTCTATTTTTTTTTTCTTTTTTTATATATTTATTTTTGGTAGAACACGAATATGGGTTATGCGAGTGAAATTATGGTTTTGGGTTTCACCAATGCAGCAGAACCTGGGTATTCTATATTTGTGCCATCAGAAGTACGTTCAAAATAATATAAAAATAAGTTCAACTTATAGTAATTCAAACTTATAGTACGCATTACATATGTACGATCGTTTAATGACGGTTGGTAGGGATTATGGGCTCCGAAATGTAGGTTATTTCGCAGTTCGGTTTCTTCGTATTGAAAAATTCGTCCCCTTTTGGGCTGACGAAATGATGGACTGCAACACAACTCCTTACGAAGTAAATCGGGGATCCAAAGTTAAACTAGAGGTAAAGTGTGGGAAACTTGCCCGCAATGCACTTACCTAGACGTCCATTTTCAGAAAGGATATTTCCTCGGTAAAGAGGCACTTGAGAAACAGAAGCAAACTGGCGTCACCCGTCGTTTGGTGCATTTCACTTTAGAGGGTCACGACCTCGAAAATGATATCTGGCCTTGGAGTAAAGAACCAATTTTACGAAATGGACAAGTGGTCGGTTTCACTACATCAACTGGGTAATCAATTAACCTTTAAAAAAAAATTATATTTAAATCACTATTATTATGTTCATTAGATATAGTGTTACAACAGACAAATTAGTGTGCATGGGATTCGTCAATTCATTACCAGGTGGTCAGCCACGCGTAAATAATGAATTCTTAATGGGAAAAGACGTCAAATTTCAAATTGATATTGGTACTGCATTGATTTCTGCTCGCGCCAGTTTACATCCTCCTAAAATTCCAGTCATATCGCTCGAATCTACACAACAGTACAGCCCAAAAATTCGTCAAAAATCTCTTTAAATGAAAATATTGTCATTTTGAATGGTATTGACCATTTAATTGCATTGTAACTCGAATGATAAAAAAATGACAAACTTGCAAAACCTTAAACTATTTACAATAAATGTTTGAACTGTGAAATAACGTTTGAATAACTTTTTTTTGGACGTCCTAAAGCATGCGACGTGCCACGCTATAATGAGTGGACCTACGTATCGGATACGGTTTCCAACCATCAGAGGAACTACTGCTGTATTCATGATCGTAATATATCGGCGACTCTTCGTCCACGTCTTTTTCATCCAGCGAATCTGGGCTACTGGTGCTAGTGCTGCTGCTGCTGGAACTGCTACTGATACTGCTCGTACTGCTACCACTACTGGTAGTAGTAGTTTTGAGAGATCCATGTTGGGCGGTTGGTTCTTGTTTAACGAACGAGTCTTGTCTGCCTCTTTTGCAGGCGGGTGGCGAACATTCAGAGTCGACATCAGGCAAAATCATCTCGGGAGGTTTGGTTTCGTCTTCCATTAACATTTCGTAAATTCTCTCGGAGAGGGTACTGTCCATCTGCTGCATGACATATTCTAATGAAAATGGACATTCAACGGCTGGTAAATCAGTAGCCATCGTTGCGATTGACCTTTGTGGCGATATTGACGGGTCCAATATAGACGAAATCGTTCCAGGAGTTTGGGGAGGCTTAGCATTTGTAGCCATTGATGATTGCATCATTTCTAGGCAATCAATTCAATTAATTTCGTATCATTTCACTCAATTCAAATATTTTATACTTTTTTTTTGAAATCCACCTTTAGGCAATTGCATTTCTTCATCAATCGTTACATGCGACGGTCCAGGCTGGCGAAGCCAATCCATATTCGATCCATAAGCATTCAAATTCGGTCCATAAGCACACGTCGGATTGTCTACTATAATTTGATGGCAATTTTTATTGTCTTAAAACTTTTACTTTCCTATACCAGTGTCTGGCGAATCACTGCAATCGCTCAAAACAGATTCGTTGTCATCAGGATAACGTTCGTGTACTTTATTGAGTGCATCCGACAGGGCTTTCTAAGAGATTCAATAAAGTTTTTACAATTTTTCTTTTACAAGATTTTTTCAATTCTTACCTGACAGAGAACGATGCGCGATTTTCCCGTGTTATTTACGTTTACATTTCGTTTGCGTTCAGTCGATCGATGTTTCATAATTCCAGTTTTACGCGAAACTTTGGCCAGCAAATCGCACCGACCTCGCACGAAATTTTCGTTTCGAAATTCGTGAATATCAGGGCTAGGAAGAGCCGATAAAGGTTCACGATAATGACCAGTCACTTTGCGAAAGCCGTACAAATTTAATTGTCGAATAAAGCTAGTAATATTAGTAGTTTTAAATATTTCTAGTTTACTATCCAAATAGTCTCTCTGAAATTTCGTATAATCTAACAAAACGGATTTTCCATTTTTACTCCACTGAATCGCCCCTGTATTACATTCATTAACTATTTTCCACAATTTTTGTGGAAATCGCATCGACAGTAGAGAATGATCTTCACTTATAGGCAAAGTGAACATGTTAACGCATTAAAATGAAAACTTTTTTTGAGTGAAAAAAAATGACAGTTGCTATAAACAGTCAGCGTTGTCAGCGCGAGATCACGTACAAAACAATACAGTAAATGCGTCACATTATTTTAATCAAACAATTTTTTATGTTGCAAAATAATCGCCTAAATCGAGTTCTTGTGTATTTTCTTGAACATCAGAATCTAATTGTGTTCCTTCTCGAACACAATAAACTTCAGCTGCGCTCTGTAACGAACAACCATCTTCAACGTGAAATGCGTACTGTACTTGAGTGGAATGTACTCGTCTCATATGAACTTTTAAATTCCCTTTTTGAGTGAACGTGTAATCGCAATGTGGACACTTGTGTGGTCTTTCGCCCGTATGTTTTTTCATATGAACCTGTAAAGCATTTTTTTGATTAAATGTTTTCTCACATTGCTCACATACAAAAGGTCTCTCGCCCGTATGGATTCTATAATGTCGCCGTAATTGACTAGGTTTAACAAAAGCTTTCGCACAAACGGGACATTGGTGTACAACACCTTTTGAACGATGTGTTAACGCATGTTCTCTTAGTTCTTTTGCATCTTTGCAATTTTTTCTACATAAAGCGCAAATGTAATTTTCGGTCTGATCTTCTTCTTCCGTTTCTTTAAGTAGTTGAGTCGTTTCATTAGTTGGTTCTTCCTGTGCAGTTTCTTCTTCATCGTCATCATCTTCTTCTTCTTCTACTTCTTCTTCTTCCTCATGATGTTGTTGTTGTTCGTCCGTGGCAATGACATTTCCACTCGAATCTAATGAAAATTCAAAATTGGCCACTGAATCAGTACCAGCGTTTGTTTGATCCAGATTTAGTTCTGAATTTGGTTGCGTTGTAAGAACTATTGGTTGAGATGAAAGATTTATATTGGGCACTTGTTGTATGACGACGTTTTGTTGGGCCGAAGATGTGGAATCGGTGGCGTCAGTTGCGGTAATTAAACTCGGGTTGAGTGTAATGTTAACGTTTCCTTGTTGTTGCAACTGCTGCAATAAACTAGCGGCTATGTGAATCGTTTGTGTTAATAAACCCGGATGATCGAGACCGGTGATTTGTACGCCCTGACTTAAAAGTCCATTCAGTTGTAGTTGAACTCCGCCTTCCAGGCCCTGCAAAACTGCTCCACCATCTAATGAGTTTAATGAATCTGTAGTTAGTGTTAAATTGGATTGAATTAAATTGGGATCGATGTTGATTTGTTCCGTATCGGTTGGATTTGCATCTTTATCCGTTTTGTTTGTCATTGCTTTTCTCTTTTTGGCTATAGTTGGTTTGAAGTGAGTGGCAATGTGACTTTTCCTGTGACCGGATGTTCTGAATCGAAGTTCGCAATGGGGACACTTGAAGGGTTTTGCACCTATTTCAAAAACAAATCAGTTTTAAAAATGTATAAAAAATTGTTAATGATAATTTTACCTGTGTGAAGTCTCATGTGAACTTTTAAACTTCCTTTGGTCGCAAACATTGATCCACAAACGTGACAATTGAAATGCTTTTCCCCAGTATGCGTTTTTATATGACTGTCCAAAGTTGATTTGACAGTGAACGCTTTTTGACAAACTGGACAAGAATACGGTTTTTCTCCCGTATGAATTCGCAAATGACGAATTAAATCACTCGGTTTTTTGAAACTTTTAGGACACCGCTCGCATCGATGAGGGTGTTTGGGCAATTTCTCCATCTCTGCGTGTTTATCCTAATCGAAAAATATTTAATGTATTCACATTCGAATTAAAATAATATTTAAAACTGTACTTTAATTTCACTGATTCGATTTTTTTCAGCTGCTGAAGCGATTAAAATTTTCTCAGAAATGGACGATACCGTATTGGTTGGTCCCATTTTAGACAACTGACATGTTTGTTCTTCGGACAACTGAATAACAGCAGGACGAGTGCGCCGGCTATTCGGAGTAGTCGTCGTTGACGTATTTCCAGCGGTAGATGACGAAAGAGTTTGAGGCGATAACATTTGCAATGATTCATCACCCGGAACTACGACTTGGTGTTCACGTACGTGACGCTTCAAATGCGCAGCCGTTCGAAATGATTCTGGGCAAATTGTACATCTAAAAGGCCTAAAAAAACAGTAAGTTATTTCGTATTAAAAATAGTTAAAGATATTTAATATTTACCTAGCACTAGTGTGAATCATCATGTGACGAGTAAGAGACCCATTTGTTGTAAATGACGCTTGACAAGATTGACATTTGTAATCTTTCGTTCCCGTATGGGTTTTCAAATGAGCTTTAAGAACTCCAGTCGAACTGAACATTCTGCTGCAATGAGGACATTTGAAAGGTTTTTCTCCTGTATGTGATCGTATGTGTTGTTTAAGATGACTGGACTTTTTGAACGCCTTGTTACAAAATCCACATTTGTACAACTTTTTGCCTCCTTCTACTACTGGAATATTTTCTTGCTGATCTTGTTGATTCGTAAGAACTAAATCGTTCTGTTGTCCTTCCAGTTGAATATCTCTCTGGGTGAGAAGAGTGTTCATATCGCCACTGGCAATTGCAGTTTCTTCCGTCGTTTCTTGATTGGCAGGGAACGGACCACTCAATTCCGTGATGTCCAAAGCCCCAGACAAGTGTTCAGCCTTAAAACCATAATCAACATTAATATCCGACAGTTAATTGTGTTAATAACGGATACACACCTGCAAGCTGAATGTGCTTGCACTGAACTGATCGAACGCCTGATTGAAAGCTTGTTGCTGCTCTAATGCAAAAGATTGCGACGTCGTTATGGACGCTTGTCCAACACTTTCGTGTTGGTCGCCAAATACTTCTTGCGTGAAAGTTTGTTGCAAATGTTCAAAATTCGTCTGTACAAAACAGAAGAAATTGATTAAAAATTAATAAAAAGATATTATATGAGAATATACTTGGGCAAGTGTGTTGTGCAATCCTGGTAGGTTACTTTGGCGTACAGTTTCTTCTACGTCTCCTTGAGGGAGCGTCGAGTTTTCTGTTGTTGTTGTTGCTGCTATAAGTTCTCCCGTTTCGCCAGTTAAATCCGAAGATGGTTGCACGCTTTCATTTTCCGTCTGATTTTCAGTTACCGGTTGAGCCTGATCAATAGAAATGTAAATATTTACAAAAAAAATAAATAAAACATTGAAACATTACTTGTAAAGCCAATTCGTGTTTATGAGTTTTCATGTGTTTTTTACAATTAACAGACGTTTTAAAAGTTTTTTGACAGTACGGACACATAAATGGACGAATTTCACTGTGAATGGACATGTGTCTTTTCAGACTTCCGTTTGTTGTAAAACTGGAATCGCAAATTAAACATCTATAGGCCTTAACTCCAGTATGAGTCCTCATATGAGCCTATAAATATAAATACAAAGATATAAAAGACTAAAAAGAATTTGTCATCAGGAAGAAATGTAACCTTTAAAACTCCACTCGAGACGAATGAGCGAAGACATTGTGAGCATCTGAAGGGTTTCTCTCCTGTATGCGACCTCACGTGTTGCTTAAGATGACTGGATTTTTTAAATCCTCTCGAACAATATTGACAACGATAGGGACGTTCCAATCCACCAGTTACAGAAACAAGTTCATTATAGACATTGCTGTGTCTGGAAGCTGGTTGTAAAAACCCGGTTTCCGTAATGAGAATCGGCTCTTGTAGTTGAACATCAGGAAGAGGGACTTGATTTTTAGGAATTCGTTTAGTAAGTCTTCGTGGTTTCCTCGGTTCATCTTGTTTAAAATGAGTCATTATATGACATTTCCTATGACCAGAAGTTCGAAAATGTTTGTCACAATGTGGACAATCAAAAGGTTTCACTCCTGTATGAAGTCTCAAATGAACTTTTAAACTGCCCTGAGTAGAAAATAATTTGTCGCACACGTGACACTTGAAAGATTTCACACCGGAATGAGTTCGTACGTGTGCAGTTAAAGTGCTATTGACGGCAAACGAACGGAAACATTGCATACATTTGTAAGGTTTTTCGTGAGTGTGTATACGAATGTGTCTCACTAAATCGCTCGGTTTTTTAAACTCTTTGCTACAATACATGCATTGATGCCAAAAAACGCCTCCAACTTTTCTTATAATGTATTTTTTAAGCAATCCTGTCGCTTTGTCGGCAACTGTCGTGGTGCCTGAACTTTGTAGCCGAATCGTGCTTTTACGAGTGCCTTTAACTGATTTCTTGTCGGTTACTCCGCTGTTTTCAAGCGCCTGTTGTAGTATATCGGCGTTTGCTTGTGCCACATCTTCTCTTTGCTGAAATTTAATACAAATTAACATGAAATTATAAGGAAATATTTATTTCATTTAATAAACCTGTTCTTGAGTTTCTTTTTCAGACATGTCAAGTAACTGCTGAATCACTTCTCTGACAACATTGTTATTGCCGGGTGACGTCTCATCACCTTTCTCTGCTGACTCTGCATCTGGTGCAACTTCAATTCGGTTTTCGTCGCTCTCTGGATAACATCCTGAAGCCTCGTCCGAGTGCATGCGACTTAAGTGAGCATTTAAACTTCCCAATTTTCGAAAAACGCAGCTGCATTCGTCACACTGAAACATATTCTGGTCTTTGTCCGTGTTTATAGTGTGTACACGTTGAATGTGAGCGCGTAAATTTCCTTTTTGAGAAAAAGCGGCAGGACAAAATCCACATTGATGAGGCCGTTCGCCGCTGTGTTTGGTCATATGGATTTGCAAAGCTCCTTTTTGGTTAAATGCCTTGTTGCATTGAGTACATTTGAAAGGACGTTCACCTGCAATTCAAAATAAAATTAAGCTGAAATTGTGAACTATGTCGTGTTTTATTGACCTGTATGAATTCGAATGTGTCTTTCAAGTTGGCTCGGTTTTTGGAATGTTTTTCCGCAAGTCGCACAAACATGCACAAAATGAGTTCTGTCGATGTTCCGCTTGTACGTTCGATGTGAAATTGATGCCCTGAAATTATAAGAGAGTTCAAATAAAATGATTAGAATTGGTTTCCTATTTTGCCATACTTGAACCGATAATGAGCTTTCATGTGATCACGTAACACTGACGATTTACTAAACTGTTGCGAACATTGCCGACAGGAGTAAGTTTTACTCTCCGTTTCTGTTTGTTTGTGAATCTTTAAATGTCGATCTAATTGCAACTATAAGATTTCCAAAATTACAAATTTGACAGATAAGCCTTAAGTTGATTAATACCTGAGTTTCGAATTCGTCACCACATTCAGAACAAACAACAAATTCGTCTTTCTCATGCAACATAATATGAGCCTTTAAACTGGCAATTCGAGAGAATTTTTTTGAACATTCGGGACACGTTGGATCATCCAAGTTGTGAGTGGCTTTATGAAGAAGTAAATTGCTCTCCAAGTTGTAAGACAACGTACACTTGTCGCAACGGAATGGTTTATCGTCCACGTGGGTTCTCTGATGACGTTGATATTGATTCCATTTGGTGAAAACTTTCTCGCAGACTTCGCATTTAAACGGACCCTATAAAGACAAACCATTTTAATAACAGTTTTATTGACAATAAATGGACAGAGACTTTTCCAACTGGAGGTTGAACATCAGATAAATCATCGTGATGTTGTGGCCTGGCAATTTCTTCTTCTTCTTCTGTTTTCTCCGTGAATTCTTCATTTAACCGAATTTCGGTTCCAGTCGTAAACAAATTTGTTTGAGCCGCTTGAGTGAGTACAGAAAACTGTAAACAAAAATAAATAAATATTTATTAAATAAATATTTTATACAATATATATTTTATAAAGTGTTTTTATTATACTTGTGATGGATCGAGGTAAACAGTTCCGGATCCGTCAGGCGCAGTAATCACTAATCCCGAAGTGGTTGGAATGGAAGTTGTACTTATAAATGCGGTACCATCTCTTATTAAATAATTGGCTGTTGTAACTCCATCACTTGATAGAACTGGTACTGTAACAATAGTGCTTCCTGATGATACCAAAGATGTTCCAGTTGGTACTGCAGTTATTGTTTGTCCATTCATTTCCATTTTAATTTACCTAAAAAAAAATAAAAAAACATAAATAAAAATATATTTAATATTTATTTAATTGTAATAAATAAATAAATGTAATAGTAACGATTGGAAAAAAACCAATAAACCAATTTCTATGAATAAAATGAGATATTTTATTATGCAATGAAAATGTATTTATTGAGTGTTCAGGTTAGTATCAGCTGTAAACAGTGTGAACACACCTTGTTAAGAAATTCATACTCGTCCACATAATTGATTCGAGTATCATTCCGCCTTACCACCATTCCACGGCACTATAGTGTTCTACATCCGCTCTCTTGCTCCTTCCAATTGCCGATTTCTTTACCGAACGTTAAAATTGTCGGTAAAATGCTCATTAGTTGTAGAGTGAGTATATCTAAGTTGCAACGGTAATAGCGAATAATTACAAAAGGAATGAAGCAAAATATAATACAAAATGGCGGTGATCAGACAGCAATGACGTCATTGACACAAATTCCCGGATGTTCGAAGCTACGAGGAATATAGAAAATGTGGTTGAGCGGGAAACTTTAAATATCTCGAAATTTATCGGGAATAATAATGGTTTATTTCATGTACATCTAATAATTTTAAAATTACAAAAACCATTAGATAAAGTTACAAATTTGTCTTATTCTTTGGGTTTTTGTTCTCTTCTTGCTTGCGTTTTTCCTGATGGAGAATCATCGATTATTGAATCCAAGTCTAACATGCCAATCAATTTCTTTCGACCAAAAGGTGGTTCCCCAATTAGTGTAACCATGTCAGAATAATTTAGAACTTCTTTTTCCAGTAATGTTTCTGCTATCTGCAAGTAAAATGGTCAAATTTTTGTTTACCAGGCAAAAAATTATTATATATTAACATTTTACCAAATTAAGTTTTTCCATATTTTGTTTAATTACGGTTTCAGTTTTTTTATAAGCCTTTACTATTAGCCGTCTGGACTCCTATAAAATTTAATAATCTTAGCAAAATGTCCAAAGTCAAATAGCGAATTTTTACATCGTCAATAGTTGCCGCCAGTTTCTTGCTGAACGGTCGTTTGCCAAACCCTTTTTCGTCACTGTCAGGAAATGAAACAAGACCAACTGTTTCATTCATTCCGTGCACTTTTACTTGACTATATGCTAATTTTGTGACTTTTTTCAAGTCGTCTTCTGCGCCTACAAAACATCATTTTAAATTAGGTTTACCCAAATCTAAATCTTCATATATATAACCTGTACTAATTCTGTTAAATGTTAACGACTCGGCTACTCGTCCTCCTAATGCCATACACATCCGATCAAACAACTAAACGAGGAAAAACAAAACGTTGTAAATTTGTATTTTATTTGTATACTATTTGTGTACTTCTTCTTGATTGTATAATTTTTGATCACTTGGCATGTACTGGGCAAAACCAAGCATATTGCTTGTTCTAGGAACGATTGAAATCTATTAACAAAGATTAAGTGTCATTTTTGTATAAACAAGTCTGCATTTTCTTGCCTTTAGCAAAGCGTCCGTGTGTTCTAATAACCATCCAACTAACGCGTGTCCCGATTCGTGATACGCCAACATTTTTCTTTCCTCGGGTGATAAGACGTGCGTTCTCTTTTCAGTCCCTTTGAGTAAAATGGGAATATGACTTTTGTAAAATCATCAACTTATATAATTACCGCCTATAACTCTTTCTACTGCGTACTCCAAATTGTGTAAATCTACATTCGATTGTTTCGTTCTTGCAGCATGTAACGCAGCTTCGTTGCAAAGATTGGCTAAATCTGCCCCTGAAATAACATGCTTTCACATTCAGTTAACAATTCTATAAAATTTTCTTTACAATTTTATCTACCACTAAAACCCGGAGTGAGTTGAGCGAGTCTGGCCGAGTAACTTTGGGGCGGATTTTTTAACGTTATCGGTTTCAAATGTTGTTCTAAAATTTCTTTTCTTTCTTCAAAATTTGGCATGTCTATTAAAATATGTCGGTCAAATCGGCCAGGCCGTAGTAGTGCCTATACAAAAATCTCATGTCATCTTACATTTTCAAAATTGAACTACAAACTTTTACTTTATCCAGTACTTCAGCTCTGTTTGTTGAAGCTAACATTATAACACCTTCTTTTGTGGCCATTCCTGGTAATTAATAAGATTCTTATGCGTGATCACTGCTCACATTTATAATAGTTACCGTCCAATTCAACTAAGAGTTGATTTAATGTCTGCTCTTCTTCACCCGTCACACCTTCGAAATTGCTACCAATCCACAAAATTAAAAAATAATAACAAAAACAATAGTAATTTTAAATTACGTGGAGCTGCGTTTTCTTCCAATTGCATCAATTTCGTCAATATAAATTATACAAGGCGCTCGCTTTCTTCCTTCTTTAAATAAATCTCGTACACGAGCAGCTCCTAGACCTCCAATCATTTCGACAAATTCTGGTCCTGCCATTGCCAAAAATGGAACGCCAGCTTCATTAGCGACTGCTTTTGCTAATAAAGTTTTGCCACAGCCTGGAGGCCCTAAGAGCAACGCACCTTTTGGTACTTTGGCACCTAAATTCTTTAAATAAAAAAATGTTAAATCTACATTAAAAACTTTTTTTTAATTTTTGAATACTTTATAACGGTCTGGATTTTTTAAATAATCAACAAATTCCATCACTTCTTGTTTGGCTTCTTTCAATCCAGCAACATCTTTAAAGCGAACGCCTTTACCTACACCAGTTGTGGAATCGACTATTGTAAATTTCGCTCGAGTTAGTTGCGACTGCAAATTTACAGACTCAATTTCAAAAAAAGAAACTACAAAGAAATCTCAAAACGTACAAATATATCAATATTTTGTGGAGTTTTGATTTGACCAGTTCGAAACATGAGTAAAATCATCAAAGCAACAGCAACTAAAGAAAATAATAAGAGCCAAGCACTTTCTTGGTTCCTTTCATAAACAACTGGAACTCCTTGTTCCGGTTTGATTCCCAGTTGTTGTTCCGCTTCACGTAATTTCTCTTCAAATTTTTTCATGTCTACAATATTCATATGAAACGTCTTATGTTCAATCTACAATCGAATAAAACAAATATTTGATAATAGACTATTATAAAATTAACTATTAAGACCTTGCGTCCTTTCACAATTGCATCATCATGTAAATAAATAGTGACCAGATCCAGTTCAGGTCTAACGACAATTTCTTCGACCTGTCGAAATTATTTAGTCTTAATTTGTGTATGCAAATTACATAAACTTATTTTACTTCTCCTTTGGCTAACATGTGATGCACAAACTCGTTCCATGACACGTATCTCATCACTTCGGGCTGATTACTCGTAGGAAAGACTAAGGACATGAGCGTAATCACAATATATGCTGTCATCATCCATAAAACTGCTTTGGCGAGTAACGATAATTTTGATTCTTCTATAAAATACAAAACATTTCCGTCATTCATCATTTAATTACATTAAATTTCTTACCGTCGTCATCTTTATCTTTTCTATTTTTGTCATCGTTGTTATTATATTGCCACGATGAAGGGGATGAGTGAATCAACCGCGCACCCGGAATCAGTGGCAAATTTAACTCATTTGACAGTTGTAATAATTTATTTGGAGATGAATAACCAGATCGGTGTAATAAGCTACTAACCGCTCCAAATTGCCTTGTAAAAGTTGTTGCATTCTAAACGTAGATAAACAATAAATTAAAAAAATTAACAAAATCTAGTTAATGCAATCTCACGCAAGAAACGACTCGTCTTTTTCCGAGACAAAAAATTTCGTAAAATTCGTGTAAATTATTTGTTTTAAAAATATGGTAATAATTTGATAGTCTGTACAAATGTCTCGATTTAATATGAAAGCACATATTTATCAAATTTCTTTGAAATAAATGAAAATTGTCAGTTCGGCTCGGAAAAGTAGCAGCAGACTTACAAACCGGAAGTAGAACGACCTCTTTTGACAAACTGTATAAGTCTCTATTTCTGATACCGGTTTTCGTCCGGTTTTCGTCGCCATCGTGTAGTGGACCCACATTTCGGTTAAAAATTATTTTATTTATTACACATTTTTGAAATACAACAAACAAGTGAAAATGACTGCTGATTAAAAAATTTTTAGTATTTGTTAGCTAACTGCAACAGGTTCAGTTATCAATTATAGCAGTCTAATTAATTCGCCGTTGCATAACGGAGTTTAAATTGTTTAACCTCCTTGGATGCAGCAATACCTAATGTATTAAAAATATATTGTTGGTGGACAACATTAAGGCGTCTAATTATTTGATTTAACTGTTCATCTGCCAATATCTAATAAGCAGTCAGTTGAACGAATTCGTCTACCTCACTTTCGGTCAGGAATCGGCGTGCATTAGTGTTTTTATCTAGTCTACGTAGCTGCCCCAAACCATCGCGTGAGGGCGCTGGGGTAGGGTGGGCGATGGTGATCACACCATCGCCC
>JAQGAS010000089.1:0-109358 GCA_034686365.1 Pachymerium ferrugineum | reverse complement strand
TTAGTGTTCTCTCGCCGCGTATGACCCTAGCTGTCGCTGGCGGCGTTAAGCCTTATTTTTCTTCTTCTTCTTCTTTTGTTCAAACTTTCTACATGTGACCGGTCGCTTCTCTCGTCAGTTGCGATGAGTAACGTGTCAGCAATGATTCCCGCTTGTGTCGCATCTGGACCGGATATCAAAGATGCACTTCTGGCTGTAGCCATCATGCGCAGACCAGATTCACGAACTCAAAAGGAGATTCTATCTGCGTGGTGTTTAAGGTCTGTATGGTTTGTGACGCTCGTTTCGTGATTTTCGGTTTGACAAGCGTTTCGATTCGCGGATTACCTCCCTGGTTGAAGTTTCTTCTTCTGGCGAAGGGGTTGGAGACTGCATAGTTTTACTTTCTTTCTTTCTTTCTTTCTTTCTTTTTTTCTTTCCTCCACAAAATCCAAAATTTGGGTTTGGAAATTGGATCCATTAATCTTATTGATCCTTTTAGGGGAAAATTGGTAAGTTTTTAATTGTGATCCCATAAGACTAATGAGTCCATTTCTTGTAAGAAGATTTCCAATTTCATTCTTTATAACGCAGGTCACCTGCCATCAAGTCACATGGCTAATTTGCTTAATAACAATTTTTGAATGTCAAAAATAATCTTTTTACCCAGTGGCTTGCAATCAGCCCTTCGAAAATGGCCCGATCGGTAGAATCGAAGTCTGGAATGTTTTCCATTTCGACTAGTCTCAAGTAGTTAAACAAATCTGGCTTCTCTATTATTTAAAGGGACACTCAACCCCTGAGACAAGTTGGGAAAAAAAAAGATTGCAGTAGTCTGAGTATGTATGCGATACTTAAATTTCGAAATTTTGAACCGTAATTTAGTTTAAAAATTAAGAAATTTAAGTACTGCATACGTATTTAGATGATTGTAAGCTGGCCAGAATTCGTCTTTGGTAAATTCAGCTTTGTTATCATAATTTAACATTATAACTGCCCAAAAAAATCTCTGAAGGTCCACAGGAATAGGATGTCCCTTTAAAGCCATGCAACCCGCTAATGGCGCAGGCTTGGCACCGGTAGCCTCCCTCTGTCATTTTCCAATATTTTATTTTGTTGCTATTGTCTGAAGTTGGCACATCCTCCCATTTTTTTTTTTTTTCTATTTTTTCCCAGCTCCAGGATGACCCTAACTGTCGGCGGCAGCGTTAAGCACTCTTCTTTTTGTTGGTTTTCCCGTCGCGTATGGCCCTGGCAGCCGCTGCCGACGTTAAGCCTTTATTTATCTAGCACTAACATTAACATGGTTGTGTAATATTCAATGTATTTGCCTTCTTCTTCTTCTCCTTATTGAACCACTGAAGCTTGAGCGCAGCTACAAACAGCACAAAATAAAAGTGTTCCAACAGCAATAACAACAACCAATACCATTTTCTGTGAGTAGGTGTGATATTAATTTCGACATTCTTTTAACTAGTTTTCAATATTTTATTCATGCACAGTATATACAACGAATATATATACAATCATCAGGAATGTCAACTAAAATAATTAATTTTTTTCGTGATAAATTATTATCTATTGCAGAATTGATTGACTTTGTTCATCTTTTACGCCTTAAGACTAAACATTATGACCCACTAAATTATTGCTCAATAGAGAAAACACAAATATCAACACACACAACATGATATGCAGATTGAATTAAACAAATTAATAACAAAAATTTACATTGAAAAATATCGAAAAAAATAAAACCAACAAAAATTAATTCAAACAAGAAAAATTTAATTCTTCTTCGCTTCGGCTTTACGGGGTAACTTCGGAGTCATTGTAGTTTCTTTTACCGTGAATTGAACAGCGACAACTTTATACTCCGATGATCCCCCTGTGGAAGAAACTGAGGTATCTGGGACAAAAGAAGGTGTTTTGGACGAAGAAGAGTCACTTTGAATAAATGAATCTGGGGTTGGTATCTCTTCTACTTCTTTGGCACTTTTCTCTTCGCTTTCCTGCTTAGTGTCACTATCTTTTCTTCCGACAGCAAAATCGGGGTATACATCTTCCAAATCCTTATCCAACATAAGATGAGCTATTTGTTCATCGGTCAAAACGTCGGTGCTGTTCAAACTCTCTACATCTGACCGGTCGCTGTTTTCTTCAGTTGCGTTGAGTAACATGTCAGCAATGGTTCCCGCTTGCGCCGCATCTGGACCGGATTTCAAAGATGCACTTCTGGCTGTAGCCATCATGCGCAGACCAGATTCACGAACCCAAGCGGAGATTCTATCTGCGTGGTGTTTACGGTCTGTATGGTTCGTGACGGTTGTTTCGAGATTTTCGGTTTGACAAGCGTTGTCGACGCGGATCACCTCTTTGATTAAAGTTTCTTCTTCTGGCGAAGTGGTTGGAGACTGCACAGTTTTAATTTTTGGTTAAATTTGGTTGAGTTGTTTATTTTATTTTGTTTTTTACCGTGTGCACCTGAGTAGTCCCCCCTTCAGGTTTTCTTAATATTTGAGTGGAAGTTGATTTGTAAGGAAGGTTAAGGAATAAGTCGTTGAAATCGGTGTGTAAATTGGGCTGAAAGATAAGAATTAAGTGAACAAAGATGAGGCTCTCTCCACGTGTTTACCCTGTCATGAGGTGAGGGTGCAGGTGACTCGGCTCCAACGCCTGATCCTCTTGATCCCAGAGCTTGTTGTTCCTGTTTCTGCTGCCTCTGCCGGTGAATCTCAATACTAATTTCTTCCAAATTACTTAATGCGTCCGAGTAACTCTGCTTGACTGATGTAATTTCTTTTTCCAGTGAATGAACTTTATGTTTCTGCCTCTTTCAGATTATAAAAGTAAAAGTCAACAAACAATTTATTTTTTTAAATCTCACTAATAGGTACCTCCATTAGTTGATTGAAATCTGCTTTCATTTCGTAATACGGTCTGGAAAAATAGAAAGTGAAACTACTCAATATAAATTCTTTGATAATTAATTTAAAAACAAATGAAGATTTCTAATTAGAAATTTCCTCCCAATTTTTTGTTGAGCTACTTTGTGAGCTACTTACAAAAGCAATAGTCGGTGTTGATAGGCTAAACTGTTTAGCTGTAGCAAACTTCTCCTTGTAGAAAGACTGTTCTCCCATAAGGAGTAAGAAATAAGGAAGATATTACTTAGCAAGCAAACATGCCAAAAATAAAATGGTTCTATATGGGGGATAATTAATAGTTTTAGTTGAAAAAGTAAAATAAAATGAAAAGCAAAATAAAGCATGCATTAAAAAAAAAATATATAAAACTTAAAAAAAAATGAGGGGTAAAGTAATTTGTCACCTCCCCCCAACACCTGTTTTATTACTTTTTCCAAACAAAAAAAATTGTTGTCTCACTTTGACTTGGAAATTGCACTTTTTAACTTCTTTTGCAGAAACTGCACATCTTTCTCAGCTTCAACAAACGCCTGTGATTTCATCCTATGGACTTGTTTACTAATAGATCGTTCTCTTTCAGCTTCATTCACCTTTGGTATATAAAGAAATTACTGGTTTTGATAACTAGGTGATTCATGACTTGTACACACCTTTTCAGTTGCATGGTTGAGCATTTCTTGCCAAGTGGAATCAAAAGGCATTCCACCTTTAATTAAACCTTCTTCAGCGTGGAAAACCATTTCCTTAGCTGCTGCATGAGCACTGTTTGCCCGCTCGAATTTGAGAGCTGCATCCTGAGCTGCTACATGCGTCTAGGAGAAATTGTTTTAATCATTTAGAACTAAGTTACAATTATATATTAGATATTTAATACTTCTTTAGCTCGCAGTCTAGCTGCATAATACGGTTGAGCTTTTTCAATACAATTTCCCAATCTGTAGGCCAAAAATCTAAATCGCTGTGCGGATTCACTCAATAAATGACGATACGTTGCTCTTTCTTCCTACATTACAAACCAAAATTTATTATGTATAAAACCGATAATAAGTCATATTTACATCTAATTCCACTTCCAATCGATTGATTGCGTCCGTAGCGTTATTCAGCTGCTCTAACTCCACCTTTAAGACAAATAATTTCTGAATATTTTGATGAGAGGTAAAAAACATTTACCTGTACACGAGGATCGACATAATCATCAGCATCTACATCCAATTCTTTCGAGTTTTGTGATTTATAAGATGACAGATTGGACATTATGTACCACAACCCGCATATAAATTACAATTTATACAGGGATTATCATCATCCCCCTGATTTTTAGCGACCTTTACCGACCGCCATCGGAAATGGATCAGGAACAAACATCCGTCGATTACACGACCCAATTTCGACTTGTTTTCACTAAATTCCGGTTGGTTAGTTATTCAGAATCAATCTTCTTTTTACGTATGCTCAATTAAAAGACTTTTTATGACAAATTAAATGTCAACGAGCATGCGCGATAGAAATTTTTCATTCGCTGTCTACGAGCGCCATTCGAGTGATGCGGCGACTGATGGTATTACAACCGATTGACGTCATTCAACGCCTGAACAGGTGGCGTTGTTGATCAACAAGAATAAACTTTGGTTCCTGGTACGGAGATCGCAGTCATTTGCTCGGAGATTTGAGCCGCGATTTAACTAGAAGAAGATTCAATGGCCATCTGAGTGGTGAGTTGAAAATTTGGTGCGATCTGTTGAGTTCACGTGCAAAACCTCCATTTAAAGTTGATGAATTTCCCTGTACTCAAAAGAGGACAGACAGGTTTGAGCCTCTGAGCTAAGGTAGACCGAGGTCATGTGATATTTGTTGAAATGTTAAGAAAATGAATTTGAGCAAAAAATTGATTAATTCCTAGCAATTTATGAATTGGAAATCAAAATGTTGATAGCAAAATTTGACATGTCTTAAATGAACATTTTTTTTTTTTTCAAAAAAAATCTTAATCTTCATTACAGACACAGATAAATTACATAATCTCATTGTCTTAAGAAACTAAATTAAAGATGAAATTTTTTTAATTTACTTTCAAAGGAATAAATTTAAAGAAAAAAAAAATCTTTTATATTCTTCTACTTGCTTGACATATTTGTAAAGATATAACCTTAGTTCCCAAGGTTCTTTTAAAGAATAATAGTTAGAATTAACCCTTTAATTTTTTTTATTACATCCAATATTAGAAACAATTTTGTGACCTCTCAACTTAATAACTGACTATAACACTTCTTTTTCTTTTTGTTCCGAACAATTCTTTGCACGATGTGTTAGGTTGCATAAATAAACTGCCCTTTCTGTTACCTTTAACAAAAGGGTGTGCCACTGAATATTTTGGTAAGTAGTGCCAATAAGTAGGGCGGAGTTTTCGAGAAATTCTATTTTTGATTGTTAAAACTTTTACTTTTTTAATTGTTATTACTTTTCTTACAATTTACAAACACAATGAATGATTTTTTTTGTTATTATTATTATATATAAAAAAATGTATCCTGTAAGTTGTGGACAGGAAGTAGGCAAATTGATAACAAAAATCACAACAGGAAGAAATAAAAAGAGAAATTTGTAATGTTTTATATTATATAAAAATAACTCATTCACGAAAATGAAATTCCTTTGGTTCACGTGATATTACAAAATATTTGACATTTTTCCAACTTTTTAATAATTTTATGTTGCGTGGAATTTGTTGATGATGATCATAAATTCTCAAGGTCTCATACACATTGAAAATTCATTGTAAATAAATGAGGAAGAAAAAAAAAAGTAATATCACATGACTACTGTTCCAATGCCATTATAAAAAGTACAATAACGTGATAATTTTTGAAATTATTATCTGATTGTATTTTCTTATTGTTTTCTACTATCTCTTTTCAGGTGATTTATTTACAAATTGATAATGAGTAATAAGCCAGGATTTCTCAAATGGGCACAGAATAATAAGAAAAATAATTCAAGTAAGTGTATGTCATGGATATTAAACTCGAGTAATTAAAAGCAAGTCACAGGTAGTTGAGATTTAACCTTGAATATGTTGAAAATGGCTGTAAGATGTGCTAATATTAAGACTAAAGGTATAACTTGTTTCTTCTTTCACTTGTGCCATTTGTAATTACAAGTTTAAATTTTTCTGTTTGTATTTGGTTCCCTGTAATTTCCACCAGATGAGGACATTAACCCTTTATCCATTTGAAACGCTTGAGTGTCTTAAACAATTTTTTTTTCTTTTCCTATTCCTTCAAGACATAGGAAATAACACAATTGCATGTGGAATTTCTCATTAGAATCCATCTTGATTGAAACTGTACATATTTTTCTATTTTGATAATGATCGAAAAACCTAAATAGAAAACTATGTGAAGAATTGTTTTAATTACATATGTTAGATAGAAATTAATTTGTAATTAATTTGATTTATTTATAGATAATAGAAATTGGATTCATCCACCTGATGCGCTGCAAAGAGGTCATATTGCCTATTTAGTGAAGGTAAAAGGATTATTAATGAGTCAATAATTTGAAAATTTTTATATATTTATAGAATAAAATAATTGAATTAATGAGGATGTGGCCGCATTGGGTTCTATGTGTTCCCACGAATTCCTAAATTGAAGTTAAATGCTCATGAGTGTCAGTTCAATTTTTAGTTTGATCTGTCTGGGAAGGATGGTATTCGTGTCTGCGTGTTTGGCAGCTTTAATAATTGTTTAAACGTGATTAGATATGAAAAAGGAATTTTTTCATTAACATGTTAAATGAACTCTTAATTTTTGGTTTAAAATTGATGTTTAAAAATTTGCCCAATATTAAATTTAAAAAATGATGACAGGTCAGGTCAGGTCGTAATGTGTGTGTCTCTTTCTATCTCTCTTTCTTTCCCTGTGGATATAGTTCATGATTAATAAAGTTCATCCCTTTTTATAGTTTTTAGGTTGTACAGAAGTTGAACATGCAAAGGGAATTGATGTTGTCAAAGAAGGAATTCGTAAATTAAAAGTAAAAATTTTTTTTAAAAATTTTTTTTATTTTTTATTAATTAAAATTTTCTCTTTTATAGTTCAGTCAACAACTGAAGAGAGCTGAAGGAACAAAGACACCTAAAGTTGAACTGACCATTTCAATAGATGGAGTGGCAGTTCAGGAACCCAAGACTAAGGTGAGGTGGCCAGTAAAGATTCAAGAATCTGGAAAACTCACCATTACCACCAATCAAACTTCTGATAGTGAACCACAAGTGAGATAGTTATAAAAAACAAATTAAATATGGTGATGGTGTTGGTTTTTTCATATATATATTTTAACTTGTAGCAATTTTTAATCATTCATTTTTTTTACACTAGAAAATACTTCATCAATATCCACTTCATCACATATCGTATTGCGCAGACGATAAATCCGATAAAAAATTCTTTAGTTTCATAGCTAAAGAGGCAGATTCTGATAAACACACTTGTTTTGTGTTCGTTAGTGATAAATTGGTAATTTTTTTTAAATTAATCTAATCTGTGTATAAAATTTAATCATTTCTGTCAAGGCGGAGGAGATAACATTGACAATTGGCCAGGCGTTTGATTTAGCCTACCGACGATTTTTAGAAACATCTGGTCGTGATGTCGAAATTCGTAAACAGTTACTTGTACTACAGAAGAAAGTTCAGACACTCGAGTCTGAAAATGCGGTTTTGAGACAGAGAATTTTAGATGTGACGGAATTAAAAGACAAAGATGAAGTGGACAAATATAAGAAAGACAAGAAAGTATGAAAAGTATAAGATTTTAAAAGAAAAATATTAAGAAACTTAATCTTACAGATTGGTGATCTTTTACATATGAATGGAGACGCTTCATCGCATAATTCTGCAGTCACAATTCAACCACCACCGCCAGTTCCCCCAAGGTCGTGCGATAAGAAAGACATGAACAAGGTTTTCTCTTCAATAAATTTATATATATTATACTCACAATCTCCTTAATTTATAGGATTTGTTTGACGCGTCAACACCCGTCGTTGGAACAAAATTGGAGAATCTTGTTCTAGATGATTTGGAGGACTTTGATCCTAGAAGTGAGAACACTGCTCCACTTACCAACGGCGTTAATAATAATCATAATACCACTAATAACAATAACTCATTTCCTTTAAGTATGATATTTATAATTTGATTAATTATTTTTATATAAAAAAAAATGTTAATTTGGTTGTTTTTATTAAAGTTACACCGCCACCTGCTGTCAATGGTAGTAAACATCGAGCAAGTGATGGCAATATAAAAGATTTATTCGGGGCGAATCCATTCAACCCTGTTCCATCTGTGATGCAAAATCCTGTTACTGAAGATCCATTTGGAATGGGAAGTTTTGGTGATGATGCTGTTACGGAAGACATTAAAGATGCGGATAGTATCTTACTTGATAAGAGGTTTTCCGAGATGCTTGTAAGTAAATTATTAATGTTTATTATTTATATTAATAATTATTATATATTGACAGGATGGTTTCAGTAGGGGATTATCATTTGGAAATGACGATTTCTCTCTGGAAAGTTTGGATCCGCTACATAAATCTAGTTGAAAACATTTTGACCTTTACAAAAATTTTAATAATTTAAAAAATGACTTAACTATAAATGCTTACTGAAAACAAAATAGTCCAACGAATTGAAAATGCAGCTATTTTTAAACAGCTGTTTACTCGTGCCATTTTATTCCTTTTTCCCTTCCTTCCATTTTTAATCCTGGGGGCTTTTGCCGCATTTTCTACACTTTATATAACATTTAAGGTCACAATTTTAAAAATTTCAATTTGGGACAAACACTTTTAAACTGACAAAGTTTTATGTGCAGCAGCTATGCAAATTTAACATTGTTTTTATTTTCAATTTTATTTTTATGTTCATGTGATAAAAAGCTGTAAATTAACTTTCTAGAATAGTTGTACAGATTCTTTCACAGTTGGCTTTTTTCAATAATAATTTTAAAAAATAAAGACAAATTGAATCATTTTTTCTTTTTCTCCTCAAAGTAACTTTTTATTTATCATTACAAAAGAGTCAAATACAAAAGACAAATTTTCCTCAAAAATATCTTTTACATAACAAAAAAATTACTAACTATTGTACAAATTATTACTATAAAATAAAAGGTAGGGAGTCCATGAGGTGTTTTTTGGTGAAGACAATAAATCTTTCAACTCATCTTCGGAAACACAATTGACTTTTTCATCATCATACTGCAACCAATTAACTTCTTCTACAACCAAACTGCAACAATCTTCAAACAATTTGTTGTTTTTCTGAGGTCGTGTTTCACACGGTGTTTTCTCTTCTTTGGTTTTCCTCCTCGTTTTAATCGCACTATTGGCTTGTTCCTCCAAATCTTTCATTGCTTGACTCAATAACTCGTGTAAATGATTTTTCTGGTTATTTTCAACCGATTTACTTCTCTTAATTAGAGCAGTGTAATGACCCGACGTTAAACTAATGCCACTGTGACTAATGACGGCGTAAAGTCTATACGAATGGCAACAGTTTGAACAAGGCATTTGACATTGGTCGAAAAGGCATTCCAGTTTGGGTGGTGTTGGAATGAAATCAGACACTTTTGAAATCCCACGATTTGAGCTAAAAAAAAATGAGTACTTTAATTTGAACAAATTCAAATTTTAAAATTGAAATGATTTACTTAAACGATGAAGTGAATCTCTTCAATTGGATTATAAGAACAGGCGGTAGTGTTAGGAATTTGTGCGATCGTGTAGCTTCGTTGTACCGTAAACAAGAGTCGCACCAATATTTATTGTCACCATTTAATATCTCAGTTTTCAGCATCGCTTCACGGAACCAAACCCAATCGGATTTCTCATTACAATCTTCATCTGACGAATCTAAAAATATAAATACAAAGTCAACAAACTTTCAATTTTTCTATATAAATTAATTTCACCTCTATCTTGAGAATCCCTAGACACAGTAACATTTAAAAAAACCTCTTTCATTTCAGACGAATTCTCACACTCCGTACACTTTGTTACGAAAACCATATGAGACTCAAACGTTTTCGTAACTGAATCGTGCGCATTTTCTTTCTTCTGATGATTAAACATGCCAGGTATTGTATTTTGTTTATTCCTCGCTGTTCTTTTACATCGACTTTTATTTTTCGGGTTTGTCAACGCATTCATTACGTCATGTTCCGCTTCTCTTATGTAGTTCAATAAACAACACAAGAGTTCGTGTGCGTCGTGTTGATAATTCCCGTTGAAGAGAGGATTCAATTGCCTAAAATATATTTATAATATCAATACACAAAACTCTTGAGTCGTTTATATTTAATATTATACCTTAAAGTACTTAATAACTCTTCAGGATGGATGATCATAGACTCTGTGTTCCTATCACCACAATCTTGATCCTTATTTAAATTCCGTTTTTCGACATCACTCAGTGCTGAAAAAACCTGTAACAAGATGAATACAAATTATTAAAAATTGTTTTTCTCATCTGTGATCACGATGAAACCACATGGCATCAAATGACTCAATTCCATGTAAACTGAAAACTTGTTTTGGGTGAACAACTTTTCGTATAGTACAAGGACATGATTTACACTTCTTTTATAAAAATCACACCTGTCTATTTACACTTTTTTTCTTTTATTATTTTTATATCCTTGACACTTAGTCACTAAATCCCAACCCCTTCTTGGCAATAAAAAAACAAACATCAAGTTGTTTCTTTTTTTATTTCCTTACTTAACCAGATTGACAACTCTTGACACGTGTTATTTAACATGCGACATAATGATCTTTTCAATTTTATGATTAATAAACAGAGTCATAAAAATTAGTAAGACACCGGTAACTGTTATTTATTTTTATCACTTTCAAAAAAATTTATTAATCTCACTAATATTTTAATAAATTCTTTTTTTAAGATTCAGTTTTAACAGGTTAGGGCTAGGTATAACCAATTTTTTTTTTTTTTTTTTATAAACTGCCCTTTGGGAATTTCATAAAATGAAATCATTTGAAATTCTCCGTTACAAATGCATAAAATTTTTAAAGTCCAAGTGTTGGTAATGGATTTCACAGTTTTTTGCTCACTCATTATTCAGGAGCACCTTTCAATAATTTAAACAAAATAGCTATGTCCTTGAAAATTTTCTACCCCTAGATATTACAAGGCCATTTGAGTTTTATCAGTTAAATGTGTTGTTCCTGGAAAAAAAAGTAAGTTATTTCTCTTTTTTTTTTATAGAATTCTTAGTTGTGAAACTTATGTGATAAATATTTGAAATTTGTTTTACCTTGTGTAATTGAGAAACCAATTCCCAGCAGAGTGGAATAATATCATTACTCTAGAATAAGATGAAAAAATTATTAAATGTTGTTTATGAAGGAGAAAAATACAATTATTTTGATTGATATGGTCATAAGGAATATTTTTTTTAATTGCACTCACTAATTGTTTTTAAAGATTTTAATGGCTTTTAGGGTCCAGGTAGAGGAATGACCGAGGAAACATGAACCTAATTCACCTTTGACTTAAGAGTATATTTCTAATGCTTTTAGTATTAAAAATTAATTTATTTTGATTATGATTATGTTATTGTATTCAAAATTAATTTTGATTTATATTGAATGACCAAAATTATTTTTTTATCACAATTTCTTTTTCTTTTCAAATTTCCTTATTTAATCAACATGTTAGTATAACAAATGAGTGTTTTCCCCCTTTGTATTGAAGTACAACAGGACTGATCCAGAGTGGACAGGGAAAGAGCAGATTTTTCTCCTTCTATATAACCACAACCATCGTAGAAACTCATTTCTACGTTTTTACTTATGGGATTATACTTACACTTTGTCTCACAATTCCAATCAACTGACACAAATTGTGTAAATAAGCAGGAAATCCTGGTGAGTACCTCAAAACGTTCAAAACTGTATTCATAAAACACGTGTTTCCTAAATTGGCTAAACTTGCGTAATGGACATTATTAATCGACCTACAAATAATTAAAAAATAATTTAAAAAAAAAATAAGAGCCACAAAATGTTTCCAATATTACCCTTTATTAATTTCTTCTATTTTTACGTGATTAACATCGTTTTCACTGCTACTGTTATTTAATCTGCGACTTTTCAAAGATAATTTGAGTCTTTTAGCACTATTTGGCGTGCGATTGTCGGGCGTAGACATTTGGCAGGATTTAAATTCGGGTACAAAAGAAGGCAGGTGTAGAAAAATGCTTTGTTTACATTTCTTTTTAGGCTTACTCTCTTTTGGCCATTTAAATCGCGACGATCGTGCAACATTTTAATATCGAAATCGACATTTTTTCACGGTTAACTTAATTTGACACAAATCGATCCCGGTTAAATACCATTAAATACGAATTTTCATCGTTAATTCCATCACCTACTTCAAGGTCAGACAGATACTTCAAATTCCCGCGGAAGACGACGCCATGCGGCGTAAAACTTCACTTCGTTGGACCTAACTTATCTTTTTATTCCGGTCGCGATGATGACGTCCTCTTTTCTCGGTTTTTAATTCCAATCACGAGAGTTTTAAGTTCTTACAGGAGCAAAACATTATAACGTGTTTCTATGTACATTTTAAAAACTGGTTTTGCTTCTTTTTTATGCCTAAAAACCTTCAAAATTTTGTTCTAAATTTTTTTATCGAAATTTAGGGAAATTCCTCATTGCCATATGATGTCAGTAGTGTCAATGAACTATCATATGTATTTTTTTGAACGCAACTTCTCCTCTTTTCGTAAAAAAATATTAACTATACGAGGAAATTACTAAACTTTCATGCATCACTAGAAAATAATGGCGCATTAAATATATTTTGAAATGTCACTCCCGAGTACAAACAGTGGACTAATATTTTTTTCTGCAAATGAAATAAAATTGAGAAACGAAACCGAAAAAGAAAAAAAAAACAAATCCAGAACTTAATAACGTCACTAATGACGTCATTGTTTTATCTTAACGCATGCGCAACTTCATTCGCTGCCATATCGGCTAGCATTCGTGTTTCTCATTCGCAAATGTCGGTCTTGGAGTGGAATTGCCCATCGCAAGACGATGCACGACCAGTTGTAGGTACATAGAAAAATAATTTTAATCTTCACAATAATATAACAAGTGCGATCACAACCACAAAACCACTGCGTAAAAAAAAAAATACCAACAAAAACTTTAGTTGTAATCTCCCCCACTAGGACTAATGTGATTCAACAAGACTATTCCCTGGTATACATTAAAAAAACATTTGAAAAATTTTAAATGTCTGAAAACGAAAAAATAACGTTCTTCAGTTTCCTTATGAAAGTTTTTATTGATTAATTTTAAAACTTTAATTTTTCTCGGTTTTTTTTTTTTACAGCTGACGACAGTCTTTTTTCATCGCTGTCACGCAAGCGAAAAATTTCAAAGATATGGGACACGATTTGCGGAAATGCAGCCGTCGATCCGACCATTTATTTGGGACAGCAATTGGGACACATGGGACGGCCGCCGGATGAAAACAACCGTCAACCGCATAAAGAACAGAGAAAAGGTTGTTTAAGGATTTTTACTTGTATTTAGTTGAAACAAATTGAGTTAGACGCACGTGTCCGAGGGTCGATTTATTGCGCATGCGTAAAATTGGATCCGCCATAACATTTGCTTGGTGGTTTTTGATGCATCGTATTTACCCGATATAGAATCAATGGGGTTAATAGAATTTGTGTTTTTATTTGAATGGATTTTATTTAGATGTGAAAATGGATTAGGTTTGTCACTTGGGGGTTAAAGGTTGAAGATTAGCGTATGAATCAGTTTGAACGTTGATTTGATGTAGAGACAGTTTCAAGGTTATTTGGTTTTTTTTCGCGTGAAAATTTGAGTTTTACTTGCGTTTTTATTAAAATTAAAATGTGACGAGTGGAAATATTGGAACGAATGAGGAAATTTTGTTGTTTTGATTTATATCTGTTGTTTATGTTTGTTATTTTTTGACGGTAGATTCGACTACAAAAATGGCCAATTGGCGAGTTGAGGACATCGATACAGGTCTAGCTGCCGATTTTGATGACAGTCTTTCAGGTTTGGGAGTTGAAATTGGCACTGCAACGTATAATATGAGGTTTGTACGTCTTGCAATTAGAGTTTTTTTCTTGTATTAACATTTTGTTAAAATTTTATTTAGCGAAGCTCTGCTGGCGTTACCTCCTCTTCCACCATTTAAACAAGAAATAACAGAAAACGGGTACAGAAATTTCCTTTTTATTTTTCAATGAAAAATCTGAAATAAATCTGTTGGATTTGCATTCAGATTTTTATTTGATTTATCTATTGTAGATAGAACAATAATTTTTTTGTTTGAAGTTGAGTTGTAAAACGCATTTTATGCGATGTCATAACTTTTGCCATGGTTTGCTTGATCAACTAACAATAATTTTTTGTCCTTGACTACATTTTATTATTTCTTAGCAGAGGAAGATGATGCAAACTTAAAATTTCGGACCCAAAAAGATGGGGAAATAAGAACAGAGAACGCAATATTAATGCACATTTTTTCCTCATGCATTTCCTCAATTATCACTAGGGCAGTACAGTTGTTTGAGACTATAAAAAATTACAATTTGAGTAAATTGATATGAATGAAGATAGGTTTCATGAATTTTTGCGATTCAATTGATACCCAATTAAAAAAAACAAATTTGTAAATGATATTTAATTACAATATTGAAATTGTTATGCAAGTGAGAATGAAAAGAACAAAAGAAAAAAAAAATAATTACATAATGAAAAAAATTTTTGCTGGAGAAGAGTGACCAGAGTTTGTGTGACTTGTTTGACATTCTTGCATTTACGAGTTTGTGTCCTCTTACGAGGGTGGGATTGGCAAACATAAGTTATAGCCCAACTCGGCCTTTTGTTTCGAGGCCACTTTGGTGTTAAGAGAAAAATAATTTTTGTGAATGTTTGTTTTATTTTTATGTATGAAAAAAACTCCTTCCTCAAAGAAATATATCTACAACATTACAACGAATAAGTAGAAAAATTAAAGATTTTATTAAATCAAATGCTTAATCAGGTGTAGAATTTAAAATAAAATGTATAGACAAAAGCCGAGAGGGGGAAAGAATTTCCCACAGATATAAAGGGAAATAAATTATGTGTTTAATTGCGTGGAGAAGATTCAATATGCAATTTGAATTGAAATGTAAGACAATTCCTTGTCCTTATTTTATCCTTATACTTAAAAAAAAAAGTGTCACTAGAGGTTGATCATGTGGAAAAATGGAACTTTTTGGGCAAATATTTTCACCTCTACGAATGAAAATTTTCAGTTGAGAGAAAGAAAGAAAAAAGAAAAAGTTGTTAATTTTGATTGGATCATAAACAGTTTTACCCATGATGCTTTGGGAAGTGTAAAGTTGCCAACTTCTTAAGAGGAAGAGCCAAGTGCGTCGTCAGTAGTCAGTTGTGCATGACATGCCACTCAGTTGGGTTGAAAATATGGAGACGGAGCAAAAGTTTTGGGAAGCCCAAAATAATTCTTGCATAATATCAGAAGATGATTCTGAAGGGTATTGGAGTGTTTGCTCTGAACATAATGCCATTGCTACTGATGATAGTGGTGCTATTTATTACAAATCACGGTACAGAAAGTTTTTTTTTGAATATTTTTTTACATTTTTATAATTTTTTTATTTGCAGGTGTCGACAAGTGTCGACTTCAAGTCCACAAACGCCGACAGGCAACTCGAATATAACGTCACCACCGCATTTATTGCACAACGTATCGTCTTATCCTGTCAATAACTCTATGTTGGCACAGAATAGATTCCAATATGTCCTTGGGGCAGCAACGTCTATAGCTACAAAAATGCATGAGGAGACTCTTACTTATCTTAATCAAGGTGAGTTTTAATTTTAATATTTTTTTTTTGAAATTAATTAATTAATTAATTATTTTATTAGGCCAGTCTTATGA
Organism: Pachymerium ferrugineum; assembly: GCA_034686365.1. Classification (NCBI taxonomy): domain Eukaryota; kingdom Metazoa; phylum Arthropoda; class Chilopoda; order Geophilomorpha; family Geophilidae; genus Pachymerium; species Pachymerium ferrugineum. The sequence goes on along the minus strand of JAQGAS010000089.1, from coordinate 93,414 downwards.
AATCAAGTTGAAGAAATTAGGAGATTTGACAGAATTTAGAGGCAAATTGTTAAGAGTAATAATATTCAATTATTTTAAAATATTTTTTGCTGAAATTTAAAAAAAAAAATTTTTTTTTTTGTTTTTTATTGTAGAGTATTGTTCGTGTTTCATTTCACGAACGACGGTTGCAATATACAGAAAAAGAACAAATTCAGAATTGGAGACAAACTCGACCTAATGAAAGGATTTTAGAAATTGGTAAAAATTATTGCTATTAGTTTTAAATAATTTAATTAATCTTTTAAATTATTTAAATTTATATAGATATTCCGTTATCGTATGGAATTTGTGACGTAGTTCAAGATCAAATTCAGCTGAATGCGTGCGAGTTTGTTTGGGATCCGACGAAAGAAACTGGAGTTTTTATTCGAGTATATTTAACCAACTGTCGACAGAGAAAAATAACTAAACGAAAATTTTGAATTTTTTAGGTAAATTGTGTAAGCACAGAATTTACGCCGAAAAAACACGGGGGTGAAAAAGGAGTACCGTTTCGAATTCAGATTGAAACATTCACTCACAGTGATGGACCCCCTCAACGCCTTCATTGTGCATCTTGTCAGGTCAAAGTGTTTAAGGTAATGTGAGATATAATAAATTAATGACAGTCATTTATAACGTGGTTTATGTAGCCAAAGGGTGCAGACCGCAAACATAAAACAGACAGGGAAAAAATGGAGAAAAGGACGAATGCTGAACAAGAAAAATTTCAACCTTCATATGATTGCACCGTTTTAACTGAGGCAAATTTTTAATTTTTTTTTTTTCCAAAAAAAAAAAATTGCATATTTTAATAAATTTTTTCTCTCTTAGTGCGCACTTGATACAATTTACACATCTCCTGCTCCACCACCACCATCAGTTTCATCTTCAATTACTCAGAAAAATGAATCCTTCCATTACAGTCCAAGCCCAGATCAGTAAGGTTCAATCATTTTCAAATTAAAATGTAATAATAAAACAATGTTTAATTCAGCAGGTTACCACCAGGAACGCCAACATCTATGACTGCTGATAGTCCTGTAGGTGAACACACAAACGATTCCACAATCGACAACCCTGTAAGACCTAAATGGAATTATTACTTCATTGCTTTTGTATTTATACTTGTGCCGTAAGGTATTTGAATTTATGCAGATGTATCAACAGCCTTTGCCTCCAGAAGCAACTGCGTCTCAAGCGTCGCAATGGTTGCAGGCAAATCGTTTTTCGCAATACGTAAGAGTGTTATCTGGTTTCTCAGGTACAAAGAATTAAAAATGAGAAAATTGGTTCAAACATTAAACTTTTTTTCCCGTTTTTTAGGTGCTGATATTTTACGGCTAAGTCGGGACGATTTGATTCAAATATGTGGCATTGCAGATGGCATACGACTGCACAATACTAGGTATAAGAATTTATATGAAAATTGTTTTCTCTTTGTTTTATATTTTTTTTTTTTTTTTAAAAAAGGACAATTCGTCCAAGATTGACGATCTTTGTCTGCCTTGATCCAGAACAAGTTTATCATGCAATTTATCTGGGGAATTTAACAGTGGATGAAATTTTAGGGAAATTAGCTACTGTTTTGAGCATCACTCCTCAACAAATCCATGACATATTCATACAAGGTCCATCAGGAATTCATATATTAGTTACAGATGAGGTATAAAATTATTAATTTAGCTTTGTAAAAAAATTATTTTAAATTTAAAAAATTGTAGGTAATACAAAACATTCCTCAAGATTCCATGTTTGCCATAGAAATAATCAAAGGTAATTAAAGATGAAACATCCAAGAAATATTTTTAATAATTTTCATTCACAGACCAAACGAGTGAATTTTATCGTCTCCTGCTCAAAACGAGCAGCGGAACTTAGAAGGAAGAAATATACCCAAAAATTCATTCATCATTTTTTTCTAAGTAAAGTTTTAAAGGAATGACATTGTGTAAAAAAAAAATATTCTGATAATTATTCTTTTTTTTTTATGGTGTAAATATATATAAAAGTTGGTATTTTACGTTTGGTTTGGCTTTGGCTGATGAAACAGAATGGAACTATTTTAAAACTTTAAAAATATAGATAGAGAGTTTATTCAAAGGCTGTTGAGTTATTAGTTATTTTTTAAAGACAAATACATCATCTGCAATTCATTTTATTTTCTTCAGAAAATTGAATGGGTGGTGTTAATTTTTGTATCATTTTTGTACTTAATTAACATTTCCTGTAGACCAGGAAAAAAAAATGAGAGAAATTATTTTATAAAAATAATTTCATTCCTTATAAAAAAAATGCTACAAACGAATTCAAGTGCCTTCTGACTGAAGAAATATTTTGTTTAGAATGTATTTCAAACCTTTAAAATAAGACTTTGTGATAAATGTATAGGATTGTTGATTAATGCTGTGAATAATATTTTATTCGGTCAGAAAAAAATGGTGCTTTTTTGTTGCTGCATGGATATGAGGTTTGTGCAATTTGAAAAAAGTGGAATGTCATTTTTTTTGTTTGTAAAATAGTTGTACAATCCTGTACATTGAATCTGATTTACTCCTCTCACCCTTGATACAGTAATGAAGTGACACAGCAATATCACTTTGCTCAACCTATAGATACTAATAGAGAAAAACAAGAAAAATTAGCACTGCCACCCTCAATGTGATTTGCTAGATGTATCATATATCCGTTTTAAAAATTCCCCCTCTACAGATGAGAATTTATAAGACAGTCTTAGTTGTTTATGTGGTTTCGAACTCCCTTGTCTTGTTACTAGACTTGAAAAAAATGGTGCAAAGATTTTTTTTATATATAAAAGAAATGTCAATTTAAAAAAAGTGTAGAAAAAGAGGAAATGTTTCATTTTCTGTAATAATAAACGTTTTGTTATATTCTTGTTTTTATTGCCCATTTGTTAGACTCTAATTGCATTATGGGAATATTTCATTGTTGATTTTCTTTTGTTATATAGTGGAACGTTGTCATCATTCTTCTGCCATCACCATTCAAATATGGCTCATTAAAATTCTGAAAGTTTTTTTTTTTTTACTTAGAATATTTTGCCAGGTGTTTAGTTTTATTAATATTTTTGGGTTTTTGTCATATACATTTTAAGTTTAGTGTGAGTTTATTAACTTATTCAATTGTAATTAAGTGTTTTACCTAAAATGTTTGGTTTTTAGGAGTTCGTGCAGCCAATTGCAGGGCATTTTGCCCTTGCAATTTCTTGGTTCCTGACAATTTTTAGATTTCAATGTGCATGGAATCAGAGAGCTGGAGTGACATCCAAAAGGATGCAGAACAAGTGACACCTCCTCCTGTACAATTTATTGATATTCTTGATAGGTACTCAGTATTACAAGATTTAGAAGTTGTAATACAACTTGGAGAAAAGGTAAGATTTTCTTAATTTACAAATATATTTTATGTAATTTTATTTTTTTTTCCAGTTTGTTGCTAGTGTTGATGACTGGGTGGGACTCTTCCCTTTAGAGTGGAGGACTTTAAAGCAATATGTAGCATATCAGTGGATTGGACATCAGGACAGGAGGCAGACAATTACAATCACCAAATCTAAATTGCCAGTAAAAATTATCTATAAGTTATTTTTAATGAAATTAAAGTTTATTTAAATTGGTTTGATATCATATGAAAGATACTTTTCGTTGAGTTTCTTTGGGTAATTCACAGAACAGTTTGCAATTGTGGCTGTCGAGATAAATTTAAAAAAATTATGAAATTGAGAATGTGAACACATTAATAAGAAATGGTTTATACTCGTGCACTATTTTAGGTTTTTACATTAGATTTTTTTTTTCTTTCCAGAATGACTTTAAACAATATTACCAACTAATGTATATCAATGGCAATACCACTGTAGTCGGTCTGAGCACTCCGTTCTTTTTCACCGATGAAGAAGTCTTCATTGACGCTAAAGGAGAAGGAGAACTTGAAAAAGAACTTTTACGAAGAGAAATAATAGAACGTGAAAAAATGTCCAAAACCACATCCCAGACGAGACTATCGGAATCGACAATAACATTGGGAGCTGAATCTAAATTAACTATTGACATGATACCTGAAGAATCACTCACAAGTATTATAGCAGACACGAGCGCCCTCTTCGAAGAAGACATAACTTCTATCTGCCAAGCAATTTTACCTGATACTGAACTAGATCCTCGCCAATTTAAACACTCATCAGGAGACAATCCAGAATTTGCTCTTTATTTAAACACTGATTCAATGGCATTAGTTCCTTGGAATCAACAAGAATTTGTTTGGAAAGATGGAAATATGACAAATGAAATGACGCCTGATAACTTGACTGTCAAATTAGAAGATAAGAAACGAAATATCCAGATTAATCCAGATGTTGTTAAGAAGAGTACACATAAGAAAGTTAAAAGAAAGGATCCCATGGTGGCAATTATTCCACTGGATGAAAATGGCAGAGCACATATCAGTCGTGTAACTCTCCCACAAGTAATACAACCACCATCACCACCTAAAAGTACAAATGTTGACACGTCATCACCTAAATCCACTTCTTCTAAACATTCTCTACCTTCAAGTGGGACTTCCAGTGAATCCTTGGATCCAGGATCCTCAGCAAAGTCCTGCAGGGTAATAATGCTCGATCTTAAAGGGGCAGTAACGTCATTTATTTTTTGTAAAAATAAGATCACTCAGTTAAAATTTTAATGTTTTGTCTATTTGAGTTATGAAATGTTCGGAGGAACTGTAAAAATAGCTGGGCTGTTCTTCCCACTGCTTATACTCCCAACTGTTAACATGATCCCTTGAGATTTCATAAGTTTATTAATTTTTCTACTTAGAAAGACGCAAATCTGGATCAAGTGGTGTCGCGTTTTTTTAATTTTCTTGGCTCCGTCATAGCAAGGAGCGAAAGTGAGAAATCATTAGCTAGTGAAAAATCGACACGGTGTGCTCGCTGTAGCCAACTCGAGATAGATTTGGAGTCTACAAAATCGAGGGCTTTTCATGCGGAGTATAAGGAACAAGCTCTAGTTCGTGAAGTGGTGAACTTAAAAAAACAAATCAAACAACAAGAATTGAGAACTGCCGAATTATTGGACCACTTACAACAACAGTGCGATGATAATGGCAATGTAGAAATACTTAAAGGACAATTAACTCAAGTATTGGATGAGTTGCAACAAGCTGCCCATACCATTCATAGATTGAATCAAGAAAAAACCACACTGGAAACTAAAGTCAAACTTATTTTTATAATAATTGTAGATTCGTTAATACAATTTGTCATTTATTTTTTTAAAGGTTGGAAACTTGGTGTGGGAAAAGGCGGCATTGTGTGCTAAGCTTCAAGTGATACAGCAAGCAGAAGCGAAAAATTCAAGAAAAACATCAGAGTTGAGTACTGCTTTGGTAGAAGCTCAAGAAGAAGTTCATCATTTGTCACGAAGACATTCGGAGAATCAACAATTTATTGACGCTTTACTAGCAACTTTGGCTACTTTGGGTTATACAGCTATTAGAGACACTGCTGGGTCTTGTATTAATTTGGAAAACTTAGCCGGCCCCGGATTACCATTGGAACCTCTTGTAACTGATGATAGTGAAGCGTCCAAGTGGTCTAGAAAATCCAAAGTCCAACAACACCAGGGTATATCAATTGATTTTACACACGAGTAATTGAAATAACTCTGTTGTCTTTTTCTTTTAGTTGTAATGAAAGATATCTCTAATTGGAGGACTAAAGACCTAAAATATTTAGTGGAACAAGAACAAGAAAGTGAATTTTTCTTATTATTTAAGAAACTGCAATCAACCTAAATCACCTCTCTTTCTATAGACAAATGGTATAATGCCATTACTGCATCTCAAGATGTAATCCAACAACTTCAAAAGAAAATTCACGACTTGGAAGAGTTTTGTAAACGTCAAGAAGCAACCTCAAATCACGTAACGGAACTGCAAAAATGTTTAACTGACGAACGCCAGAAAAGTAAACTCTTGGAAAACCAAATGAATCAAATGATGTTGTCATTCAACGTTTCACCATCCATAGAAGCACAAGATTCTGCTTCTCCTTCATTCGAAACACAAAATTATAATGATCGACTAACAACCCAATCAACCGTAGTAAAAAAAAAAAAAACTTTGAAAATACCAGACACAATTTTAATTATTATTTACATTTAGGACCTTTCCCAATCAACTCTCGGTTACGAACACCAGGGGGCTAGACCTAAATTTATGAATCGTCAACAATTATGCGAACCTGTCGACGAATTAGAGAATCAGGAATCACAAAATCGTCGTTCAAGATTTCGTTCTCCATGCACCTACAGCCCATCCGTTTCAGTAATTGATAATTATCCTCCAAATTGTCCTTATTGTGGAGAATCATTTCCAGCCTACTTATTACCAAATGATAAGCAAGAACATATCCGAATGCATATGTATTCGGAATTGGAAAGAAGTGTAACTAAATGTTAGGAATTTATTTATTTAGTTTTATTATAATATGGTGATGGCATAAAATGAAAAATTTAACGTATCTATAATTATTGTGTTTTAAATTTCTTGTACTACGTAGCATTAAAATGTAAATCCGATCGGAATAATTTTTTTGTTTTATTCTAAACAAGAATTATTGTGCCACAAACAAAACTGCTGTTTTCCACACCTGCAAATGCGGTATAAGTGTTTTGTGTTGTTTATAGATGGCGTTAATGTTTGATAAGAAATGGCGGCTTCTGCTGGACGCTTCGGCTTTTGAGTAAGGTTTCGTTTAGTCATCGCAGCGCAAAGAGAGTAAAAATTCGGAGCCATCGATACCGGTTTAGTAAAAATAACGAACAAAGAAATCATGGTATATTTATACTTTACACTCATGAACAAATTCAAACAAGTAGTAGTAAAAATAATATTATATTTTGAGTTTTTGTTGCCAGGTGGCGCCACGTTTTAACTGACTTCCGATGGCCGCTCTTTGAGTCTTTGTCCTCGCGCTAGGGCTGAAAAATTTGTCGGAGTCCAAATCCCGTCCAAATCTGGTGCTCTCAATAAAGGTAGCAAAATGTTTTCAATTCATAATGATGTGTATAGGTCGCATTAACATCAGTGTATCAACAACGTCATCAGCTGCTTTATGAATTCGGTTTAAAGATTTAAAACTCATCTCAATCCGATAAAAAAGGGAAAATGTTCCGGTTCTCAAATGAGTGTAGCAAAATCAGTATGATTAGATTGAAATTTAAAAATAAATGTTATAACGTTTAACGGATAATATATGATATAATGTTTAACGGATTTTTTTTCTCTAATGATAGATTGATAATTTTGGCGGTAGACGCCAACGGTTTTACGGCAAATAAAGCAGGTGAAGAACAGCGTGTGCCTCGTAGGTGTCTTTTTGCTTCTTCTGTAGGCGGGAATGGGGAAGGAGTTGACTTAAATGCGAATGCCCACCCTTAGCTTTTTTGTGTGTGTGTATGTGATTTAAAATATTTTAATTAGCCCCAAAACCTGCCAACGCGGGAGCTTCATCGAATGGATCATACAGTAGAAGTCAACCTTAATCGTCTATTGTCAAAAATGGTTTCGGTATGATAGAATGGCAATCACTAGTCACAGTTTAACTGGGCGTCGTGTGGGCGAAACCAGTTGCCAAACTGTCAATCCCTAACTATTTGACAACCGCCTTCACAAGTAGCGGTGAAGAAAGACGGGTAAAATTATCAAGTTTTAAGTTTAATGAATCTTTTTTTTCATTTTTATTTTTTAATTTCAGTTCATTTTTCGTAAGCGGACTATAATTTAAATTCTTGATTTAATCCTGATGAATTATTCACATCAAAGTAAAATATTATAAATTTTATTTTTTGTTTAGATAAAACGTTTTGTTTAAATCTTAGAAACATGTTACCTAAACGCTCTGGTTAGTAACTCAAGCGGGGCAGAAGTTTAGTTATACCATCCTACAAAGAAATGTGAAACTTTCTAAGAGGTAAACGATTGATTTATTTCATTTTCTAACCTTTTCAATAGTTTCTAAGCACTTTTTAATGTTAATTTTGTTTTTTATTACGAGTGAATTTGTGAGTGATACTTCACGAAAATACATGTCTATTGCCAGAAAGTAGTAGATTATTTGTGGAAATAATGTTGAAAAATGTAGTTTAAATTAATTATCAATAATTTAAACACATGAAATGAATTTATTTGCAAATTTATTTTTTATACATAAATTTGAGGTTGTAACTAACTTATTTCATAAAGGATGATTAGACACTACCCATTAACAAGTATTATAAATATGAATTATTAATTCAGGACAATTGATGTGCTCTCTTTAAAGCGATATATTAAACTACAATCGATTTTTATATGAGTTTATACAGATATATTGTAAGTGATTGAGCAAATTCAAAAATGGTAGGGATACAAAGGCCCAAAAACAAACCTAAACTTCCACCAATATCACATAAGAAACTAACTAAAGAATAAGAATAATATTCTTCTATTGTCTCTATAATATCACTGTCAAAATAGAAAGCCATGATGGGGTTAATATCTGGTTCGGTCTTTTTCAAATCTTGAACGTACAACAGTTGATCACAGACTGTTGGACACTTGCAATTAGATTTGTAATCAAATTTTAAAGCAGTGTGGAGTGCAGTAAGATAAACATTGCTAGCGTCTTCGTAATTGTCGCATTGTTGCAATTTATTGGTCGATATAAATGGTAAACTTAATGAAATAAAATTATATTACAAGACATAAAAAAAAATATATATATATATATATCGTTCTTACAGGCATTTGATTTGATTTTTCAAAGTATTTTCAATGCATTTCACCCAACACATGTTGACTGCTTCAAAAGAGTCGCATGGAGCTTCTTGACGATTTAATGCTATGTACTATAAAGTCTTGTCATATATTGCGGTGATAGTAATAACAGATAACTTACTCTTTTAACTGTCAGGCCGTAGGTGCAGAGTTTGTTCAAAGCCACAAATTTGAATTGTTTTACAGTTTTGTACTGTATCATCCAGTCATCGTCTTCATGTATTATATACTTTAAAAATACAAAATTAAATTTTATACAATTTTTATAAGGAAATCACACGTTACGCATATAACTTCAAACTTAGGTTTTAGCAAGAAATTGATTAATTATAATGTGCTTACTGATGCTGCAGCGTGGAAAGGGCATAAAATGGTTGAGGAATTGAAGGCAAAGTAAGCAAAGAAATCACTGCCTTCATATTCAACTAAATTTTCTGTTAATATTTATGTATTAATACAACATATACAAATATGAACTAACACACTTATTGAATGAGTGTAGCAGTTGCCATTTAACGTCATAATTGGCGCTCTGGTCATTGTGTTGTTCATTACCCCTGTTGAAATATGCCACAACTTAAAATACAAAATAAAAAAAAAAGTTCAATGTGGCCACCATCTGTTAAGATCATACGCAATAATATAAAACAGAGACTAGAAAAAAAAAATGGAAATATTAAAACTCAAAATAAAGGAAAACACAAAACAAAACGAAATGTATAATTTGAATTATTTTAACTTACGGCAAATGTAGATGCTAAAGCAATGGTTCCTTTCAAAGAAAACCTTTTCCAAATGGTAGTAGCATTATGGTTTTTGTCAATCAGCATAAGTGGATTAATAACACAGGGATGTAAACCCAATTCTTTAGCTTTAGCTGCTATTAGGGTCTGCAACGGGCCAGGATTTTGGTTGACAGGACAAAAAGTGATACTCGGGAATTTGACTGAAGAATTCCTGGTTACTGTAACTCTAGTGTCAATCGGTTTAGATAAATACAAAAACAATCGGTCATAAATTTGGTAGAAACAAGTGAGAGTGCAAGTAGTGACTATAAAAAACCAGCCAAATCTATAAAACCAATTTTTCTGCGTGTTCACAATGTGACTCATTCCTGGTATTTTGCTCGCCATATCTTCCTTTTCGCTTTTCAAATTTGTATTTTTCGTTCCTATTGTAAATATTACCGAATGTTAGTTTGAATTAATATTTATAGCTACTTCTTACTTTTTATCCAATAATTTCGTCTTAACTCTGTGATATTTCTTACTGGATTTGAAAACATCTTGTCAGTACTGAGTTTGGTAATACTCTCAAGTTTTTTTCTCTTGTCTGTTTTTGCTTTGAATAAACTCACCACTGTGTGTCACCTGTGGCAACTGTAATAAAAAGTTGGATATTGTGTCTATACACTCTGCTAGCGTTGAATAGAGAAAGGTTTTGTTTCCTTATTTAACTATTCAATTTGGAAATTGATTAATATATAAATAAGTTTTTAGAAACTGAAGTGAAAAATTTATGGCATTTTAAAGCTGTTTTTACAAAACGTGGGCACTTCCACTGTTTGCATGTAGTCCCAACCTCTATGTGGACTTACAACATAGACATGTCACTGATGTGAGCAACTAATACAATAATTGTATTTGGATACAATCTGCTGGCTTTGAAATAGACAAAAGTTTTTTTGTCATTCAAATATTAGATTCAAATTGATTAAAATTGTTTTGTGCTTTCTTCCTGGATTTGAGAACTGCTATTGTCAATACTGAGTTTGGTATTGCTATGTTTTTTATTTTTTTTGAATAGCATGAATAAACTTATCACTGTGTGTCACCTGTGGCAACTGTAATAAAATATTTTACATTGTATCTATACGTTCTACTGTCTTTGAATCGACAAGTTTTGTTTGAGTATTCAACTATTTCATTTTGTGATTGATTGATTGATTGATTGATTAATTAATGTATAAATGACTTTTTAAGAAACTGAAGTTTTAAAGCCGTTTTTACAAAGTGTGGGCTGTTCCCTCCGAACCTCAATGTGAACTTACTACATAGATAAAAATAATATATAAATGTTAGAGTAAAATTAATTAAAATTGTTTTGTGCTTTCTTCCTGGATTTGAAAACATCGTGTCAGTACTGAGTTTAGTAATGCTCTGAAGTTTTTGTGTCGTATCTGGTTTTTCTTTGAAGAGCATGAATAAACTTAGCACTGTGTGTCTGTCACCTGTGGCAACTGTAATAAAATATTGGACATTGTATCTATACATTCTGCTAGCGTTGAACAGCTTTTGTTTCCTTATTTAGCTTTTCAATTAGGAAATTGATTAATGTATAAATGAGTTTTAAAGAAACTGAAGTGAAAAATGTTTGCCGTTTTAAAGCTGTTTTTATAAAATGTGGGCTGTTCCAATGTTTGCTTGTAGTCCTTCCCAACCTGTGGACTTACCACATACAATACAATAAGGGATATTGTTTCTGAAAACAATCTGCTGGCTTTGAATAGATAAAAGTTTTGTTGTTTGTCATCCAAATATTAGATTCAAATTGATTGAAATTGTTTTGTGCTTTCTTCCTGGATTTGAAAACTTTTTGTCAATATTGAGCTTGGTATTGCTCTGAATTTGTTTTGTCTTGTCTGTTTTTTCTTTGAATGCATGTATGAATAAACTTACCTGCGTGTCACCTGTGGCAACCGTATAATAAAATATTGGACGTTGTATCTATATACGTTCTGTTAGCTTTGAATAGACAAATATTTAATTTTAATTTTCAATAGAATTATTAATCAATTAATATAAATATCATTTTTGTTACGCAACAGAATGAACATATGTAATCAACTCCTTTCTTAATGTCATCTTATGTAAAGAGGCATCCAGTTTTTTGTGACTTAAAAGTTCAAAAAAAAAATTCTATCTTGGATTAAGTAATCTGATTTTTTAATGTAAGTGAATATGAAGTTTACATACATATATACATACACATTTAATTACTGTAAGTGAATTAAATGTATTGAGAATATTTAAATGTAAGAAGTGATTTAACTATAATCGAGTTTTAATGAGTTTATAGAAATATACTGTAAGTGATTGCACAAATTCAAAAATGGTAGGGATACAAAGACCCAAAAACAAGCCCAAACTTCCACCAATATCACATAAGAAACTAACTAAAGAATAAGAATAATATTCTTCTATTGTCTCAATGATATCAGTTGCAAAATAGAAAACTAAAGCGGGGTTAATATCTGATTCTGTCTTTTTCAAATCTTCAACGTACAACAGTTGATCACAGACTGTTGGACACTCGCAATTAGACTTGTAATCAAATTTTAAAGCAGTGTAGAATGCAGTAAGAAAAACCTTGTAAACGTCTTCAAAACTGTCGCATTGTTGCAATTTGTTGGGTGACATGAATGGTAAACTGAATGGAATAAAATTAGATTATAATACAAAAAAATTATTTGTATGATTCCTTCTTACAGGCATTTGATTTGATTTTTCCAAGTATTTTCAATGCATTTTATCCAACACTTGTTGACTGCTTCAAAAGAGTCGCATGGAGCTTCTTGTCGGTTTAATGCTATGTACTATAAATATAAAGACTGTCAAAAATTGCGGTGTAGATAGTAATAAGAGATTACCTACTCTTTTAACTGTCAGGCCGTAGGTGTACTGTTTGTTAAAAACTGCAGATTTGAAATGTTTTACAGTTTTGTACTGCATCATCCAGTCGTCGTCTTCGTGTATTATATACTTTGAAGATACAAAATTAAATTTTATACAATTTTTATAAGGAAATCACACGCTACGCGTATTAACTTCAAAATTAGGTTTTGGCAAGATATTGAATAACCGTGTGCTTACTGATACTGCGTACTTCTGTGGGCATGAAATGGTTGAGGAATTGAAGGCAAAGGTAGCGAAGAAATCACTGCTCTCATATTGAACTAAATCTTCTGTTATATTTATATATGAATACAACAAATACAACTGTTAAATAACAAACTTTACTTATTGAATAAGTGTAGCAGTTCCCATTTAACGTTGTTATTGATGCTCTTGTTATTGTATTATTAATTACTCCTGTTAGAATCTGCCATATCTTCAAAATCGAAAGAAAAAAAACCAAGTTTAATGTCGCCACCAACTGCTGAGATTATACGCAGACAAGAAAACTCAACATATTAAACAAAAAAGTAGAAATACTAAAACTTAAATTTAAAAAAAACGAAATTATTTGAATTAATTTAACTTACTGCAAATGTAGTTGCTGTAATAATGGTTCCTTTCAATGACATCATTTTCCAAATGGTGGTAGTATTAAGTTTTTTGTCAATCAGCATTAGTGGATTAACGTCACAGAAAGATAAACCCAATTCTTTAGCTTTAGCTGCTATTAGGGTCTTCAATGGGTAAAAGTTTCGGCTGAAAGGACAAAAAGTGACACTCGGGAATTTGACTGAAGAATTCCTGGTAACTGTAACTCGAGTATCAATCGGTTTAGATAAATACAAAAAAAATCGGTCATAAATTTGGTAGAAACAAGTGAGAGTGCAAGTAGTGACTATAAGAAACCAGCCAAATCTATAAAACCAATTTTTCTGCGTGTCCACAATGTGAGTCATTCCTGGTATTTTGCTCGCCACATCTTCCTTTTCGATTTTCAAATTTGTATTTTTCGTTCCTATTGAAAATATTACCGAACGTTAGTTTGAATTAATATTTATAGCTATTTCTTACTTTTTATCCAATAAGTTCGTCTTATCTTTTTGATATTTCTTACTGGATTTGGAAACATCTTGTCAGTACTGAGTTTGATAATGCTCTCAAGTTGTTTTCTCTTGTCTGTTTTTTCTTTGAATGCATGTATGAATAAACTTACCACTGTGTTGTGTCTGTCACCTGTGGCAACTGTAATAAAATGCTGGACATTGTATCTATGCATTCTGCTAGCTTTGAATAGACAAAAGTTTTGTTTGCTTGTTTAACTTTTCAGTTTGTTAATTGATTAATGTGTGAATAAGTTTTAATGAAACTGGACTGCAAAAATTTCAATCGTTTTTACAAAAGCTTTTCCTTACTCCCGATCTTTAGGCGGACTCACCACAATGGTCGCTTGAGTAACAACAGTATTGGGTATATTGTATCCACATACCTTCAGCTTGATTATTCAACTATTAAATTTAGTTATTGATCAATTTATATATAAATAACACTTTTCTTACGAAAAGGAATGAATAGGTTTTGAATACATAACTGCCTTGTTTATAAAAGTTCTAACTCCTCCCTATACTCTTAGTTTTTTTTTAATTAATATTTTAAAACAATTCTTATTTTGAGTTTAAAAATGATCTCATTTTTTAATGCAAGTGAATAAGAAATTTACACACATCAAAATTTCACTGGATAATAAGTACGTAAGCATTACACATTGATGGCATTAGCAACTTTGTACTGACACTTAAATATAGATATTATAAGTAAATTAAACATTTAAATATTGAGAAAGGCTATAATGGGCCACCGATTGAAGATATTTATGTCTGATTAAAATCGATTTTTAATGTATTTACACAAATATACTGTAAGTGATAGAGCAAATTCAAAAATGCTGGGGATACAAAGTCCCAAAAACAAGCCTACACTTCCACCAATATCACATAAGAAACTAACCAAGGTGTAAGAATAATATTCTTCTATTGTCTCAATGATATCAGTGGCAAAGAAGAAAACCAATCCAGAGGCAGAGGTAATTGCTGGTTCTGACTTTTTCAAGTCTTTAACGTACAAAAGTTGATCACAGGCTGTTGGGCATGTGCAATTAGATTTGTAGTCAAATTCTAACACGGTTTTGATTAACGTAGAATAAACATTGATAGCGTCCTCATAATTGTCGCATGGTTGCAATTTGTTGGTCGACATTAATGGTAAACTGAATGAAATAAAATTGTAATCTCCAAAAATATATGTAAGCTTATAAATGATTCTTACATGCATTTGATTTGATTTTTCCAACTATTTTCAATGCATTTTATCCTACATTTGTTGACTGCTTCAAAAGAATCGCATGGAACTTCTTGTCGATTTAATGCTATGTACTACAAAGACTATCATAATTGCTGTGATAGTAATAATTGATTACTTACTCTTTTAACTGATAGTCCGTAGGTGTACCATTTATTTATAAGTAAAGTTTCAAAATTTATCGGAAATTTGTACGGCATCATCCAGTCATCGTCTTCATGTAGAATATACTTGAAATACACAAAATAAGAAAGTGCTAAACTTTGAACTATTTTGCTTACTAGGGCTGCACCGTTGAAGTTGCAAATAATGGATGAGGAATTGAAGGTAAAGACTAGCAAAAAATCATTCATTTGGAATTGAACTAAGTCACCTGTTATATTTTATGTATTAATACATAATCAAAACAAAATTAACATACTTAACTAATTGAATAAGTGTAGCAGTTGCCACCCGTTGTCATTACTGACCTTCTTGTTATTGCTTTCTTAATTTTGCGTGTTAGGAGATACTTCCATCTCTAAGTATAAAACGACGAAATAATCATTTGAATTATATTTTTATTCATTTATTTTCTACTTACTGCAAACGTAATTGCCGAAATAATGGTTCCTTTCAATGACATCATTTTCCAAAGGGTGGTAGTATTAAGTGTCTTGTCCATCAGCATTAGTGGAGGAACGTCACAGAAAGATAAACCCAATTCTTTAGCTTTAGCTGCTATTAGGGTCTTCAACGGGAAAAAGTTTGGGCTCAAAGGACAAAAAGTGATACTCGGGAATTTGACTGAAGAATTCCTGGTTACAGTAACTCTAGTATCAATCGGTTTAGATAAATACAAAAAAAATCGGTCATAAATTTGGTAGAAACAAGTGAGAGTGCAAATAGTGACTATAAGAAACCAGCCAAATCTATAAACCCAATTTTTCTGCGTGTTCACAATGTGACTCATTCCTGGTATTTTGCTCGCCATATCTTCCTTTTCGCTTTTCAAATTTGTATTTTTCGTTCCTATTGTAAATATTACCGAATGTTAGTTTGAATTAATATTTACAGATATTTCTTACTTTTTATCCAATAATTTCGTCTTAACTCTGTGATATTCCTTACTGGATTTGAAAGCATCTTGTCAGTAATGCTCTGAAGTTGCGTTGTCTTGAATCTGTTTTTTTTTTTTTGAATAGCATGAATAAATAGCATGACTGTGTGTCACCTGTGGCAACTGTAATAAAATATTGGACATTGTATCTATACATTCTGCTAACGTTGAATAGACAAAGGTTTTGTTTCCTTGTTTAACTATTCAATATGGAAATTGATTAATCTATAAATGAGTTTTTAAAAAACTGAAATGGTAAAAATATTTGGCGTTTTAAAGCCGTTTTTACAAAATGTTGGCTGTTCCAATTTTTGCTTATAGTCCTTCCCAATCTCTAGGTGTCCATTTCACAATATGTCACTGAGCAACTAAGTTATAATTCAATAAGTGATATTGTATCTGCATACAATCTGCTGTCTTTGAATAGATAAAAGTTTTGTTTTGTCATTCAAATATTAGATTCAAATTGATTAAAATTGTTTTGTGCTTTCCTGCTGGATTTGAAAATATCTTGTCAATGCTGAGTTTGGTAATGCTCTGATGTTTTTGTCTTGTCTGTTTTTTTCTTTGAATTGCATGAATAAATAAACGTACCACTGTGTGTCACCTGTGGCAACTGTAATAAAATATTGGAAATTGTATCTATACATTCTGCTACCGTTGAATAGACAAAGGTTTTGTTTCCTTCCTAACTAGGTATTCAATTTGGAAATTGATTAATGTATAAATAAATTTTTAAGAAAATGAAGTGAAAAACTTCTGGCGTTAAGATGGTTTTACAAAACGTCGGCTGTTCCAATGTTTGCTCTATTTTTTCTTCAATGCACGAATAAACTTGCCACTCTATCACACGTGGCAACTTTAATAAAATACTGGCTATTATATCTATACGTTCTATGCTAGCTTGATTTGATTATTTAACTATTTAGTTTGTTAATTGATAAACGTGTAAATAACTTTTTAACTGGACTGAAAATTTTTTGCCGTGTTACAATCGTTTTCACAAAAGCTGTTCCGATCCCTACTTATACTCCCTCCAGACGTTTAGGTGGCTTCTCCACAATGGGTCACTTGAGTAACAAAAATACTGGGTATATTGTATCCACATAGAAGAAAAGGAATGATCAGGGTTTGAGTTTTGCGCACATAACTGCCTTGTTTATAAAAGTTCCAACTCTTTCCTAAACTCTCAGTTTTTTGTGAATTAAAGCTTGAAAGCAATTCTTCATTTTTAATGCAAGTGAATAAGGAATTTACATACATCAAAATTTTACTGCTTAGTAAATACGTAAGCATTACTCCTTAATGACATTAGCAACTTAGTACTGACACGTAAATGTAATAATAATAATAATAAAAATTTAATCACGTGTTATAATGTAGGTATTATAAGTAAATTAAACATTTAAATTTGAGAACGGATATAATGGGCCACCAATTGAGGATATTTTATACATATCAAGTGATTAAAATCGATTTTTAATGAGTTTATACAGATAAACTGAAAGAGATTGAGCAAATTCAAAAATGCTGGGGATACAAAGTCCCAAAAACAAGCCTACACTACCACCAATATCACATAAGAAACTAACTAAAGTATAGGAATAATATTCTTCTATTGTCTCTATGATATCAGTTGCAAAGAAAAAAATCAATGTAGACATATCTGATGGTTCTGTCTTTTTCAAATCTTGAACGTACAACAGTTGATTACATGCTTTTGGACATTTGCAATCAGATTTGGGATCAAATTTTAACGAAGTATTTAATGCTCTATAATAAACATTGACTGCGTCTTCATAATTGTCGCATAGTTGCAATTTGTTGGTCGACATGAATGGTAAACTGAATGAAATAAAATTGTATTATTATACCCAAAAAAATATGTGTAAGCTTTTATATGATTCTTACATGCATTTGATTTGATTTTTCAAAGTATTTTCAATGCATTTTATCCTACATTTGTTGACTGCTTCAAAAGAATCGCATGGAACTTCTTGTCGATTTAATGCTATGTACTATAAAGGCTGTCGTAATTGCTGTGATAGTAATAGGAGATTGTACTTACTCTTTTAACTGATAGTCCGTAGGTGTATTTTTTATTTATAAGTAAATTTTCAAAATTCTTGGGAAATTTGTAAGGCATCATCCAGTCATCGTCTTCGTGTACAACATACTTGGGACACACAAAATAAAATATTAGTGATAAACTTTGAACTATTATGCTTACAAGGACTGCACCCATGTAGTCGCATAAAATGGATGAGGTATTGAAGTCAAAGACGAACAAAAAATCATTCATTTGGAACTGAACTAAGTCATCTGTTATATTTATATATTAATATATAGTCAAAACAAAATTAACATACTCAACTGATTGAATAAGTGTAGCAGTTGCCACCCGTCGTCATTATCGACCTTTTTGTTACTGCTCTTTTAACTTCGCCCGTTAGAAAGTCCCATCTCTCAAAATATGAACCGACAAATTGATCATTTGAATTGTATTTTTATTCATTTATTTTCTACTTACTGCATATGTAGTTGCTGAAATAATGGTTCCTTTCAAAGACAACATTTTCCAAATGGTGGTAATATTAAGTGTCTTGTCAAGCAGCATTAGTGGATTGACATCGCAAAGAGGTAAACCCAATTCTTTAGCTTTAGTTACTCTTCTGGTCTTCAACGAGGCGTAATTTGGAGAAATTGGACAGATAGTGAAACTTGGGAATTTGACTGAAGAATTCCTGGTTACAGTAACTCTAGTATCAATCGGTTTAGATAAATACAAAATAAATCGGTCATAAATTTGGTAGAAACAAGTGAGAGTGCAAATAAGGACAATAAGAAGCCAGCCAAATCTATTAAACCAATTTTTCTTTGTGTCGACAATGTGACTCAGTCCTGGTATTATGATCGATACATCTTCTTTTTCTTTTTTCAAACTTGTGTTTTTAGTTCCTATTGAGAATATTATTTATTATAAAATTGAATTAATATTTGTTATTTTTCTTACTTTTGTCCCAACAAATTTTTCTTGTTGTATTTGAATTCATCTTGTCGGTATTGGGTTTGCTAACGCTATGAACTTGTTTTGATCAGTTTTTTCTTTGAATGCTTGAATAGACTTTCCACTGTGTCACCTGTAGCAACAAAAATGCAATGTAATACAAAAGTTTTGTTTGATCATTCAGCTATTCATTCCAATTATTGATTAATTAATGTAGAAATATCATTTTTTATTAAGAAACAAATGAAAAATTAATTTTTGTAGTTTCTCAAACGTGATAGCCATTTTTATAAAGGCTGAACTAACCTATACCTTTCTCTTTGCAGGCATCCAGTTTTTTGCGAATTAATTTTTTTTTAAATATACTTATTTTAGTTAAAAATGAAATCATTTTTGATTCCAAAAGAGTAATAAATAGTATATACACATTTTTTGTAATAAATTGCAATTAAAATTACAATTTGGTGTCAATAGCAACTACATGTAAGCTTAGATACAGGTACTACAAGTGAAATTTAAATGCCAGTTGAGGATAATTATATATATGAAGTGATTAAAATCGAGTTTTTAATGAGTTTAGAGAGAAACTGTAAATAATTGAACAAATGCTAACTCCCAGAAACAAGTTTACAATTCCATCAATATCACTTAAGAAACTATAAGTATAAGAATAATATTACTTCAGTTGCAAAGAACAAATCTAAAATAGAGTTATCCATTGATTCTGTGTGTTTTAACTGCTGAATGTATAGCAATTGATCACAAACTGATGGACGTTTGCAAATACTAAATACTAAATCTTCTCTGCTTGTTTTGGTTTCTAATAAAATCA
Organism: Pachymerium ferrugineum; assembly: GCA_034686365.1. Taxonomy (NCBI): domain Eukaryota; kingdom Metazoa; phylum Arthropoda; class Chilopoda; order Geophilomorpha; family Geophilidae; genus Pachymerium; species Pachymerium ferrugineum. The sequence continues at coordinate 73,582 of JAQGAS010000089.1, read as the reverse complement.
ATAAATTTATATAAAATTTAGATTTTTTTTATTTTCCAGTTTGTGTATTTACTTCTTTGCCAACAGGTTCGTCGTATTATCTTGAATTTGATCCTCTCTTTGAAGTATTATAATGCATCTCGTCAGTGCTGATTTCACAATACACTTGTTGCTATTGATTCAATACTGGTTTTTATTTCTATTTATTCTATGCATTGCTAGTTTTGAATAGGCAAGAGTATGGTTTTTGTAAGATACAATTCTATACACGTGTTTTTTTTTAACAAGATATGGTTGCGGGTTAACCGAGTAAACAGAAACTGGGCTCTTCCAGCAGCTGCTTACGCTCCCTCCCTGCCAGTTAAAATAATGCGTTTTTTGTTGAATTGAAGAATGAATGCTCTTATAGATTTCTGTTCCTATACATTACATTTATTATTTCAAAATAACTATTTTATGAATTCATTTTATTATTCTGAATGGACACTATTACAATATTTTGTCAATAAGATATGACAAAACAAGTTATATATAACAACAACTTGTGAGGAGTTAAAATCAATGTGATCAATTGACTAACAAGTATGATTAATTACATTTAGATTCATCAATGAGATTACAATAAATTTGATTCTTTTTAAAACATTACTTTTGAATTAATTTTTTCACCATTTTAAAAAGAAATACAATAAATGATTCAACAAGTTCAAAAATTCCAGGAATGCAAAGACCCAAAAATAGACCCAAACTTCCACCAATATCACAGAAAAAATCAACCAAAGTGTAAGAATAATATTCTTCCACTGTCTCTATGATACTGCTACCAAAAAAAAAAGACAAAGTAGCATAAGGCAATGGATAAGTCATTACCAGCTGTTCAGTGTAGACCAATTGATCACAAACTGTCGGACATTTACAATTTAATTCATAATTAAAATTTATCGCTGTGTAGTAAGACAAGTTGTAAGTGTGAAGAGCATCTTTAATGTTGTCACACATTGGCATATTTTTCAATGACATGAATGGTAATCTGTAAAAAACAAATTGATTGAATTTTTATTTACATTTATTTCAATACAATTTTCTTAAATTTTTTTTACTTACATGCACTTCATTTTGGTTTTCAACTTTTTTTCAATGCACTTGATCCAACATTCGTTTATTAATTGAATAGAATCGCATGGAGCATCTTTCCTGTTCAATGTTATCAACTGAAAGTTTTATACGTCTAAGTTTGATGTTATTCTATATCTAAGACACGTTGCCTTACCCTTTTAACTGAAAGTCCGTATACATGGCCGTTGGGCGATAGTAGATATTTAAAGTGTTTCATGAATCTGTACTGTAGCATCCAGTCATTGTCTTCAAGTACCACATACTTAGTAAGAGAAATAAATGAATATAAACACATAAAGAGTTGAAATTTAAAACAAAACTTGCTTTAGCTACGGCATGGAACCGGCACTCATTTTGTGGTACATTAAATAAAAAAGAAAGGAAAAAATTATCTTTTTCAAATGGTACCAGATCTCCTATAAAATTCTCGTTACAATTATAATTTATTTACTATCAAATGGAAATGACTTAACTGATTGAGTAAATGTTACAAGTGCCTAAAGATGTCGCTATTGATTCTTGAGTCAGTTGTATTTCAGGTATTTCCGCCGCCATTCTCTTTAAAAGTAATATTTTTAATTGAAATTTTCTATTTTGAAATAATAAATAAGTTTACTTACTGAAAATACAGTAGCTTTATTAATTGTGCCTTGCAAAGACATCATTTTCCAAATGGTGTTAACATTAAGTGTCCGATTGATTAATATTAGTGGGTTAAGACTACATTGACTTTGATTCAGTTCTTTTGCTTTTGTTGCCATCATTGACATCAAAGGTTGAAAATTCCAAAGTAGACCGCAAAAAGTGACGCTTGGGAATTTGACTGTAGAGTTTTTGGTGACTCGAACTCGGGTTTCAATCGGTGAAGACAAATATAAAAAAAGTCGGTCATACATTTGGTAGAAACAGGTCAAGGTGCAAGTGCAGACCATAAGAAACCAACAAAATTTGTAAATCAAATTTTTTTTAGGGTCGATTATGTGACTCAATCCGGGAATTTTGGATGAGATATCATTTTCATTTTCGTTATTTGGTGTTTTGCATCCTATTGAAATTGTTGTCAAATGAAAGGAAAACGTTTCAAAGTAACGTAATATTAATTACCAACCTTCACTTTTTTGCCCATTGACTCGTCTTGTCCTCTTGAACACAACGGTTTCTAACGGCATCTTCTTAGAGCTTTGGAAACGTTGCGAGTGATTTCAGAAATGTTGCGACGAGTGTTATTCTCTTTATTTATTCGATGAAAGTTCCATGTTGAATAGGCATAAAAGAATCGCTGCCTTTTATTGGTTGGTCTTAGAATTCTGTACAAATTTTTGTTAGTTTTGAATATGATCAAGTTTTTTTGTGTTAGGTAATGAATTATTTATTTGTCAATCAATATAAAGCTACTTTATGAAAGAGGAAAAAAAGTTGGGCTTTTCTGCTGTTGCTCTGAAGCACCGCTAAATTGGGCTTCGCTGTATAAATTCGTTTGATTTATTCTATTTCAGTACACACATCATTCAATCTTATTATGTTTTATTTCAAGTTCATTTTATGTATATACTTTAGATAATGTTTTTTTTTTACCTCATGTCGCGTCAGTCCTTTCCGAGATTTAATTTTAAAAGATAATATTCGTCTTTTATTGAAGTTATTTAAACTATATTTTAATCTGTTTTTAATTTGCTACAAAAAGCCATCACAAGAGACATTCGTTGTTAATACTCATAATGATTACTTAAACTTTTCTAAGATTTAAAAAAAAAAAAACTTTGTTGATTCTTTTCAAACATTAACGTATCAAGTTGAGTAACTCTTTTTTTCTATTTTCTTTTATCTCATGTAAAACGTGATTAAAACCGGTTATTCTCATCAGGAGGGCTGTGTCTGTGACAATGACCCCTACCTTGAGGATATAAGAATGCGAGTGGATTCATTCACTTTCACTCCTTTGCTACATTTAGAACATCAACACCTGAGAAAGTAGGTAATTCAAAATAGAATTTTATGCTTTTAATCACTTTAAGAAGAAAAGTTGCATACAATGTTTTTTCTACAATTACAAGTTATACACAACTACAACTTCGTAGGAGTGAAAATTAATGTCTTTCCCTTCCCAAAAAATATGATTAATTGTGGTCAATTGACTAACAATCAAAAAATAACTGAAACATTAATATGTTTACACAGTGATTACAAACATTTGTAAGTGGTCATATAATGATTGTAATAAATTTGATTCTCTTTAAAATATTATTTTTAAATTAATTTTTTCACCAATTTAAAAAGAAATACAATAAATGATTCAACAAGTTCAAAAATTGCAGGAATGCAAAGACCCAAAAATAGACCCAAACTTCCACCAATATCACAGAAAAAATCAACCAAAGTGTAAGAATAATATTCTTCCACTGTCTCTATGATATTACTACGAAAGAAGAAAAGCAAACCAGCATAATCTGCTGGATGTGTCTTGATCAACTCTTCAGTGTAGACCAAAGAATCGCAGATTGTAGGACATTTACAATTTGACTCATAATTAAAATGTAACGCCGTGTAAAATGATGAGTTGTGAGTGTGAAGAGCATCTTTAATGTTGTCACAGAATGACATATTTTTCAACGACATGAATGGTAAACTATAAAAAAAAATTAAATTAAAGATAATAGACAAATTTTTGTAATAATTTATCTTACATGCATTTCATTTTGGTTTTCAACTTTTTTTCAATGCATTTCACCCAACATTCGTTTACAAATTGAATAGAGTCACACGGAGCGCCTTCTCTGTTTAAGGTTATGAACTGGAAAAAATTTTAACGCCTAACTTTGTTGGATTATTCTACCTGTGGAATATTGCATTACCCTTTTGACTGAAAGGCCGTAAAGATGGCCATTACGGGATTGTAAATATTTAAAGAGTTGAATGAATTTGTACTGCAGCATCGAGTCATTGTCTTCAAGTACCACATACTTAGCAAGATAAATCAATTAATATATAAGAGTAGAAATTTAAAAAGAAACTTACTGTAGCTACAGCATGGAACCCGCAATCATTTGATGGTATATTGAAATAAAAAGAAAGGAAAAAATCATCTTTTGTAAACGGTACCAGATCTCCTACAAAATTCTCGTTAAAATTATTATTTATTTACTACGAAATGAAATAACTACTGAGTGAGTAAATGTTACAAGTGCCAAAAATTGTCGCTATTAATTTTTGAGTTAGTTTTACATCAGGTTTTTCCGTTAGGAATCTCTTGAATGAAAAATTCAATTAAATTTTGTTTTAATTTGAGTAAAAAGTACTTACTGAATATACAGCAGCTTTATTAATTGTGCCTTGCAAAGACATCATTTTCCAAATGGTGTTAACATTGAGGGTCTGATTGATTAATATTAGTGGGTTAACACTACATTGACTTTGATTCAGTTCTTTTGCTTTTGTTGCCATCATTGACATCAAAGGTTGAAAATTCCAAAGTAGACCGCAAAAAGTGACGCTTGGGAATTTGACTGTAGAGTTTTTGGTGACTGTAACTCGCGTTTCAATTGGTGAAGACAAATATAAAAAAAGTCGGTCATACATTTGGTAGAAACAGGTCAAAGTGCAAGTGCTGACCATAAGAAACCAACAAAATTTGTAAATCAAATTTTTTTTAGGGTCGATTATGTGACTTAATCCGGGAATTTTGGATGAGATATCATCTTTTTCATTCTCCGTATTTGGTGTTTTACATCCTATTGAATTTATTGTCAAATGATAGGAAAAAGTTTCTAAGTAATAATAATAATAACCAACCTTCATTTTTTTGCCAACAGACTCGTTTCTTGATTACAACAGTTTCTATTGCCATCTTCTTAGAGACTTGGAAAAGTTGCGAGTGATTTCAGAAATATTGCGACGAATGTTCAATGACAGTAGCATGTTGAATAGGCATAAAGGAATCGCTGCCTTATTGGTTGGTCTTAGAATTCTGTACAAATTTTTGTTCGTTTTGAATATGATCAAGTTTTTTTGTGTTAGGTAATGAATTATTTATTTATTAATCAATAAAAAGCTACTTTATGGTAATTTTTAAGAGAGAAAAAAAGTTGGGCTTCTCTGCTGTTGCTCTGAAGCACCGCTAGATTGAGCTTCACTGCAGTGTATAAACACGTTTACGTCTATTTGATTTATTATTCTCTTACCCAATTTCAATAAACACTACATTCAATCTTATTATGTTTTATTTCAAGTTCATTTTTATGTATTTGCTTTAGATAAATTTTTCTTACCAGATGGCGCGTCAGCTCTTTTCAAGATTTAATTTTAAAAGATAATGTTCGTCTTTAATTGAAGATATTTAAACTACAGTATATTTTAATTGTAGTTTGTCTTTAATTTGCTACAAAACTACAATCAATGTTAATCCTCATTATGATTATGTTCCCTAAAAGTAATCTTTTCCAAGATTTAAAAAAAAAAAAAACTTTGTTGACTCTTTTGAAACATCAACTTATCAAGTTCATTAACTCTTTTTTCTTATTTTTTTTACCTCAAGTAAATCGTGATTAAAACCGGTTTTTCTCAACAGGAGGGCTGTGTCCGTGACAATGACCCCTACCTTGAGGATATAAGAATGCGAGTGGAGTCAGCATCTTCACTTTCACTCCTTTGCTACCCATAGATATCAACACCCGAGAAAGTAGGTGAGTCAAAATAGAATTTTTATATATCGTTTAAGCACTTAAAAATACAAGAAAAGTTACGTACAATATTTTTTCTATAATTCTATAATTTATCCAATTTTGTCTTTTATTTTAGAAAGAAGAGAAAAGTGGGGGAAAAAAAACCACCCAATCATGTTGGGCGTATTTTTTATTGGAATGCTGTTCGCTTATTCCAATGGTTCACCGATTGTCAAAAATGTAAGTAGTTCATTTATATTAAAATTATAAATTAAAAATTGTAAGAAATAATGTTATAATTATATTAATATGTGAAAATAGCAATTTTTGTTTAGCACATTCTTAAAAATAAAATCCGAAAGTTTTGGCTATTTAAATGAAATGTAAATTTTGATTGATGAAACTGACAGTGAAGAGAAAGTAGCTTGTCATGAGAATGACTGGATAGGAAAAAAAAACAAATAGTTGTTGTAAGAAAGAATGTAACCCTTTCGTTCAATGTCCTGCACTGTAGGGGGTGCAAAGAGTTGTTATGAATACTGATGTTAAATGATTTCACAGTTTTATGCAGTGCCAGTTACGAGACAAGAACCTTTGACCTTGGCATTAGCCATTACAGCAATGGTAGAAGGACGGATGGATTATCCTAGATACGACCCCCATAATCTTCCAGAAACGAGTTTTAGATGTAGAGATCAAGAATTTCCAGGATTCTACGCTGATGTCGAATTAAATTGTCAAGTAAGATTTTTTTTTTATTTTTGTAGTGTCATTAAGATAAATATATTTTTTGTTATAATTAGGTTGTTAGACATTGCTATCTCCCTTTAAATGTAGAAAAATATCACGTATGTCCTAATATGACCGTATTTGATCAAGAACTAAGAACTTGTATATGGGCACCAATAGTAGACTGTACAAGAGCGCCGTTGTTTTTTCATTTGAATAGAGATTTTTATCCTCCTCCTGAAACTGGTGTTGGGCCTATGGGGGAAGAGTTTCCTTTACCACCTGGTCATGAGAAACCAGGTGTACCAGGACAAGGTGGAGTTGTTGCTCCGGGACAGGGAGGACAAAGACCTGGAGGAGGACGTCCTACTGTTGGACAGAAACCACCGGGAGGGGTTCAGCCTGGTGGGCAAAGACCAGGACAAGGAGGACCACACCCTGGTGGCAGCGGAGGAGTCACAGCTCCAGTGCCAGGTGGGCTAAGGCCCGGAGGAGGACCTGGACAGAAACCAACGGGTCAAGGAGGGTTACAACCTGGTAATGGGCAAGGAGGACTGCAACCAGGCGGCAGCGGAGGAGTCATAGCTCCAGTACCAGGTGGGCAAAGGCCAGGAGGAGGACGTCCTGCTGGTGGACAGAAACCAACGGGTCAAGGAGGGCTTCAACCTGGTGGTGGGCAAGGTGGATTGCAACCAGGCGGCAGCGGAGGAGTTGTAGCTCCAGGACAAGGTGAAGATAGACCAGATGGAGGGTTGCATCCTGGCGGGCAAAAACCAGGCGGAGGACAGGGAAACTTACAACCAGGTGCTGGCCACGGAGGACAAGGTCAAGGAGGGTTTCAACCTGGTGCTGGGCAAGGAGGACTACAACCTGGCGGCAGCGGAGGAGTCATAGCTCCAGTGCCAGGTGGGCAAAGGCCAGGAGGATTACATCCGGCTGGTGGACAGAAACCAACAGGAGGAGTACAACCAGGACAAGGAGGACTACAACCAGGCGGCAGCGGAGGAGTTGTAGCTCCAGGACAAGGTGAAGATAGACCAGATGGAGGGTTGCATCCTGGCGGGCAAAAACCAGGCGGAGGACACGGAGGACAAGGTCCAGATGGAGGAATCATAGCTCCAGTAGGTGGGCAAAAACCCGGAGGACAAGGCCCAGATGGAGCCGTTCAGCCAGGACAAGACGGACTCACTTCAACTCCTCTTCCAGGTGGTTTAAGCCCTGAAGTAGTAACTCCTCTCCCAGTTTCACCACCCGGAAACATCATAATTATTGTCACTGGTCCACCAGGACACGGTCAAACACACGTCATCAACCCAGGCACTGGTACTCAAGGTCCAATACACGTAGTAAACCCAGGCGCGGGACAAACACCCGTTCACGTCATAAACCCCGGTTCAGGTCAAGGCCCCATACATGTAGTCAACCCGGGTACAGGAGGACAAATACCTGTACCACCTCAACAAGGTAACAATGGATCTGCTTTCATGCTGGTACCAATTCCCTGGCCAATTTCACAAGAAATTATAAAGAACAACGAAACGACTGGTGAAGTGGTCACATGGAGGCCGCCATCTGCTGGGGGAACTCAATCACCAACTATTTTCATCGTCTCCAAACCTCCTGATAAACCAGTCTTCATTTCGGCGACCGTACCTGTTAAAAAAGATGGTCCTACACCTGAAGTAGACACAAATGCTCATTCGAGTGAAAATCAACTTCCATGGCCTGCTTTGAAACAATTTATTAAAGATTTTGAGAAAAATTAAATTTCAACGTTTCATTCTTTTGTGTAATTGGGTATAATAAAAAGTCATTTTCATTTTCAAGTTTTTTAACTTTTTATTTCAAAGTTTTTTTTAGAAATTTATGACAGCTGTCAAGACGATTAATTCATTTAAATAATAAATGGCTTTACATTTTTTTATTGCATAAATTACTGCTGTCATTAACATTAATTTATTCCATCCCCACAGTTATTTATTCCAAGCACATCTCTTATCAGCTGCTCGGCTTTATTTCTGTGTGACAAGTTGCTCACTTTGCCTAAGTAGCGGTTGCCCTTGGCCGCTCCTTTTCCACACAGCAATTCTCCAATTCTTTTTTTATTAAAAAAAGAAAAAATTTCAAGGTTGAAAATATTTTTAGGGTTAGGTAAAAAAAAATATTTACTTAGGCCCTAAATCTTTGACCAGTTGTTCTTTTCCTGCGAGTGTCACTTGGCCTGCTCCTTTCTCATCTCCTACTGTTATGAATAGTAAAATGTTTTCGTCGTTTATTTCGTTGACGATGATACTCATGAAATCTGAATTTCCTTCTTTTCTATATTAAAAGTTGACATTTTTTTGTTAATGATTATTTTTTTTTTTTTTAATTATTTTAAAATTTACTTATGTATCGAGTAGTATAGAGGTTTGGGCTCCATTTTTCGAACTTTTTGTGCTTCAAAAATAGCTAATTCCCGGATTAGGGTTAATTCATTCTGGAAAAGTATTTTTTTTAAATCAAACATGAATTTATTTAGTTTAATAAATCACTTTTTGACTCAGTTTTAAAGATTTGCTCATCTTTTCAAGTAAATCAACATGTTGTTCAGAGCCACCTCTGAAATGAATAATATTAAAAATTGTTATACTATAAAATAATACAAATACCCACTTTAAAAAACCAGTGAAAACTCGTTCTCTTTCAACAGAATTTTGCATGTACTTTAAAATTCGATTCCCAACTAAAAAATTCACATTCGTTTTATTTTTCTTTCCTTTTTCAGCTGATAAAATTTTAATCATCTGTTTCAATTGAAAAGAAAAATGTATTAAAAACATAATAAGAATTTTTCAAATACCAAAATTCACCTGTAATTCACTTAGATTTTTAACGTGAGTACCACAACACATATTACAATCAATTCCTTCAATGCAGATCATTCTCACAGCTCCTACATGATCTTCAGGCAACCCTCTAGTGTGTGCCTATAAAATATTAAAATTTTAAATAAATTAAAATTTGAATACATATTCTACTTTTACGTTCTGCAATTCTGGGTCGTCTTTCTCGTATGTTTTAACGGTAACTGGAATAGCATCTCTGATTTTCTCATTTACAATTTCCTCTAACTCCAATAAAATTTGTTTGTCAACAGATGGAGCGTCGAGTTCTATATAAGAAACTTGTTCGCCAAGATTCCACGAAGTTGTGTTTAAACTGTAGTTGTTTTCAGCTATAGCCGAAAGTAAATGTTGTCCCGAGTGTTGTTGCATGTGATCGAATCGTCTGGTCCAGTCGATTTTTAATTCCACTTGTTTATTTAGGGGAACTGGGTCTAGTAAGAAGTGTAATGCTTTGTCTTCTTGTCTCGTTATACGTAAAACTTTCATATTTGCAATGGTTCCTCGATCATCAGGCTGTACAAATTATGTTAAATCAATTTTCATTTTTTTTTTATAATTGATGATGAGTAAATACTTGGCCTCCTCCTTCTGGGAATAATATTGTATCTTCTAATATAACATTAAATCCGTCTATTGTTTGTCTTTTCCCATTTTTTATTACGTCAACTGTGGTCGGTTCGCAAGAAATCACTTTCGTTCGAAACTGGAAAATGTATTGATTTACAAAATTTAACGGATTTAGATTTTGAATTTTTAATACCTCTTGTAGATAACTATCACGTTGGCAAGCAAAAACCATGTTTGTAACAGCTCGATTTCTATTGCTCCTCACATGGAACTCGAAAGCAAGCAGCCGATCAATAAGCTGGTGCCCTCTTTTGACAATTTCAGTCATTTTTGTTTATGACGTCATTTTTATTTGAATTTAAAACATTCTTTTTCAGTATTATGGCTATAACTTAACTAATTCTTGAAAATAATTTTGATTCGTTATTCAGTTCGTTATTCAATGTATTTAGGCGAGTTTCTCATTTTATAGTTGGTGTAATTTATAAAAGTTTTTTTAAATTTCAGCTTTGGTGATAAATGTGATGTCTTATAATTATTTCGACCAGTTTATGATACACCACATGAAAGGAAAATACCTGAAAAAAATGTTGAAATATTAGATGATAGGAAACCCTGTATTTGGGTCTATATATATGGTAACCGAAACGGGAAAAATATAATTTGCAAAGAAAATGAGGACTTTTCCGTTTTTAATCTGCATATCGTTCTCAATCGCAGTTTGTTGTGGCTGCAGGGCCAGGTTTAGGTCAAACTGTAACACGAGGGACTGTAACACTAACTGTTACGGTGAGGTTGCGTACGAACAATGCGGTTGCTGTCCAGTCTGTCAAGTATTTCCAGGTATATAAATTTCTACTTGGTCTTGAAACAAATTTACTACAAATAAAGTGAACATTTTCAGGTGGAGAATGCGATAAACACCTAAAACCTTGCGCGGATGAAGAATACGATTGCATTGAAACTTTTCGAAACGTTAGCTTATGTTTAGCAAGTCCTTGCACTGGTACAGCTGAGGATTGCAATACCGGTGAAATGCGAACTACCAAATTGTGAACCAGACGAATACATTCGGTATTCAAATTGCGCTTGTTGCGGACAATGCATTAAGTATTTAAGTAAGTTGAGATATTTGTATAAAAAAAAATATATTTTAATTTAAATTCATTTCAGAGGTCGGTGATGAATGTGATCTTGTACCCAATGCTGTCAGGTGCAATCCACAATACGGAGTAAATCTATAAACAATATTTTTTTTCTTTTTTTCATAATATTTGTATCTAATAGGTGTAAATTTTATTTTCAGGTGATTTGTAATAACGCCACTAAACGTTGCGAATGTGAAACAAATTGTAGTTTGTCGTTTTGCCCTGCTCGAACTTGCCCTAATGGCACCTTAATTCCTAGCGATCCTGAAAAGTGTCGTTGCTGTCCCAGTTGTGCGCCTTAATAATTTTTTTGTTGAAATCAAAAGCAATAGATTGCAAGAATTTTTGACTTTCCTTTAGTTTTTATTCTTTTTATCCTTAATCGCATAGAAACAGAATGTTTGTTTACTGGGCTTTAGGTATGTAAGATTGTATGATTAGTTATCTCGACTTTATAATAAGCCACATACCTTGTAAGGATAAATAAACCTAAATAAATGAATGTCGAAATAATAATTGACAGGAAATCCTAGAAATGGGTATATATATATATTATATATATAAATAAAACATTAATGACGAGAAATTATTTGTATGAATTTAATCTTAATATCATCCTCAATGTCAGTTTGGTGTATGTGCATTCAAAAGGAAAATAATAATTTATGTCACTATTTTCGCATTGAATTTGTTTATTGGATGGTAAGGCATGTAAAATGCGCTGCGGGCATAAGAACATTTACATCTCAACATTAAATTACATTTTGATTTTGTTTAACGTTGTTAATTATATTTTTTTAAATTGATTTGTTAACTGTTGAATTTTTCATGTACATTCTCAACTTTATTGGAAATGTCGAAATATGTAAATGAGTTGATAGGAAATCCTGCAAATATTACTAGTATATATACAACCAAACGATTTACATGCAGGAAAAAATTAAACCTTTCAGTAAAAATGTCAACTGTACTTATCTTTCAGATTTTAATCATCATTTTATCATCAGTCCCAACTTGGAGTCTCTGCGTGCCAAGATTCGTGTCTAATACTTGTCTTGGCACAGTTATACCTCTTTGTAGATGTTGTCCGCAACGATGTCAAGTTTTTCCAGGTGAATTTTAATTCTCAATAAACCCTTAGTTGATTTTTTAAAATTTATTCAGGTGATGTGTGTGATGGTGTCTACACAATTTGTGGTGAAGGATACAAATGCACCGACACCTATCGAAACATCAGTCTGTGTTTGGATAGTGAGTGCACAGGCACAGCGTATGACTGCAGGACTGTGAAATGCGCTCAGCCAAACTGTAAAGCTGGTGAATACGTTCAATATTCAAATTGCGCTTGTTGCGGTCAATGTGTTTCGTATTTAGGTGAGATAAATAATCGTAATTTAAATACTTGAAAAAAAAAAACAAATTAATATTCATTTCAGAACTTGGCGAAGAATGTGATGTTGTACCTGGAGCTGCCAAATGCAATCCAAATAATGGGGTTTAAACTCTCTATAAAACTAAACTTGAATTACATTAATTAATTAATTTTTTTAGGTGATTTGTAATAACGCCACTAAACGTTGCGAATGTGAAACAAATTGTAGTTTGTTGATTTGCCCTGCTCAACCTTGCCCTAATGGCACCTTAATTCCTAGCGATCCTAAAAAATGTCGCTGCTGCCCCCGTTGTGAACACAAACTTTTTTTTAAAAGAAAATAAATGAATTGCAAGAATTCCTTTTATTTATTAACCAGGAAATTTCACTCTAAATACATTCAAAAGGAAAATAATTTATTTCACTATTTTCACATTGAATTTGTTTATTGGATGGTATTGCATCTAAAAGATTCACTTCTTCGCATTTTGATTTTGTTTAACGTTGTCAATTATATTTTTTTAAATTGATTTGTTAACTGTTGAATTTTTCATGTACTCGGGAATTCTCAAATAAAATTAATTGGAAATGTCGAAATATGTTCATGAGTTGATAGGATGTCCGGTGCATATTACTAGTATATATACAACCATTCGATTTACATGCAGGAAAAAATTAAACTTTTCAGTAAAAATGTCAACTGTGCTTATTTTTCAGATTTTAATCATCATTTTATCATCAGTCTCAACTTGGAGTGCCTGCATGCCAAGATTCATGTCTGACTGTTACGGGGTCAATGTAATTCGCCCTCATTGTTACTGTTGTCCGCGACGATGCCAAGTTTTTCCAGGTAAAAATTTTAATTCTTATTAATCAATGTATACAAGATTGTAAAATTTTCTTAGGTGAAGAATGCAATGGATACGACAAAGTTTGTGGTGAAGGATACAAATGCACTAAGACCTATCGAAATATTAGTTTATGTTTGGATAGTAAGTGTACTGGCACACCAACTGATTGTATTACTGTCAAATGCGCTCAACCAAATTGTACGTCAAATGAATACATTCGATATTCAACTTGCGCTTGTTGCGGTCAGTGTGTTCCCTATTTAGGTAAGAAAAAAAAATCGATAATTTTTACACTTTTATAAAACCCAAAAATTCTCTTCATTTTAGAACTCAGTGACGAATGCGAGGTCGCACCAGGTGCTGTCAAATGTAATCCAGAAAATGGGGTAAAAATATTTCTATTATAACATTTTAGAATATTCATTAATTTATTGATTATTTTCAGGTGTTTTGCAATAACGCCACCAAACGGTGTGAATAATTCGTAGGGATCCTGAAAAATGTCGCTGCTGTCCTAGTTGTGAACGCTTTAATAAAAAAATTAATAAATTGCATGAAATTTCAATGAAATTTTTTTTTTTTTTTTTATTCAAGAGGATAAAGGAAATACGACTATAAATATACTCGAAAGGAAAAAGATATAAATTAGATTCCACATATTTCCATATTTAATCTCCCTTTTCACATTTTCCAGTTGCCAAATTGCAATGCAAACTTGGTCTACACTCCCTCGTAACGGGTGCCCCATCATTCATAAACTTAGGACATCGTTGACCCACATCTGAAAATTAAATTTTTCCATGAAATAAAATTTCGTATTTCCTCTATGCAAAAAATACCTGAGTAATGAACGCAAATATCACAACACCCGCATATGCCTCCATTTAACTTGACGTATCCTTCGTGACAGTGAGCGAGAAGCGGACATGTTGACTTATGACATTGATAATTTTTACAATTTGTACCTCCACAGACGATGAAATTAATTGATAAAAAATGAATAATTAAGTGTAGAAATATTCTCATCGTTTAAAAAGATAAGTGCGTAGAATGGAACAAAAAAATTTATTTCTACTTTTAATGATCACATTATGCGCTTTGTTCTATTATGAAATTTGATATTTCTCATCTTACAATTTTCTTTTTACAGGTGTGAGTTGTTGAGTTGCATTCAAGTCCCGGTGCACATTGACTCGTAAGAGGTGATCCGAGTAAAAGGTAATTAAAACAAGATTGACCTTCACCTAATAAAAACAAAATATTATAATTTCAAATTTTATATAAATTGTAGTTGATTCAACTTACTTATATAAGTAATACAAATGGAACAACAACCGCAAAAGCTGCCATTTTCTTTGATGTGTCCGTTACACGTTTGTATTGGTGCGCATTTCTCATTATCGCAGTAATCAGGCGTGCAAGAAATAGCTAATGTTGTCACCACGAAAAATGGAATCAAATAAATCGCAGAGAACATTTTTCTTTTTGTTACCAACTTGTCCTTTTGTGATGAGTGTGTTAGGATGAGTGATTGGGTGGTGCAACCAAAACGATGACTCATATTATACAGTTGAATTATTTTTGATGGCATCTAAACTCGCACCACCTGCAGCAACAATTAATTTCTCTGTCCGGTCTCTTCAATCAAGTAAAATTTTAATAACATTATAAATCGTACAATAATTTTATTTTATAATTTTATAATTTTATTTTGCGCAGGTTCCGCTGTCGCAGTGAAGCCCAGGTGCGCATTCACTGGTCCGCGGTACACCGCTTAGTTGAAGGGGACATGGGTTACCTTCATCTATAATAAATATTTGGAAACATAAACTTTGTAGTAATTTTAAATTTTCTAATACGTACGAACGTAGTGAATGCACGCCGGACAACAACCGCAGAATGTTCCGTGTTGATTGACGTAACCATCGTCACAGTTTTCCACTGATTCACACGTTACCGCTACGCAAAAATTAGGGCGACATACGAGACCATTTACAGCAACGATCAAGGAGGAGAGAAGAAAAATTGAGGTGATCATCTCTGGAAAGTAAGTTTGTTTGTCTACTGTGTTTGGTGGTTTATATAAAAAAATCTGGTCATTTCATCATAACATTGATGAGCAATTTTGCTAACAAGTTTAATTGAACGAAAACTTTCTCGTTTCCCCAGATGGAGTAATAAAATCAAAAATTTTTTTTAAGATTTAATTAAATTTAAGCTTTTGTCATCATTTTCGGAAAACAAATGTTAAATTAATTCATTCTTAGCCTTAGCTACAGATTATACAATTTTCGTGTGTACGGGAAAAGACTGAAATTAAAATTTTATCATATCAATAAAAGTCTTCAAACTATGAATTATTTAGTGTATTTGGATTCATTTTAATGTAATAGTGAAGTGAATTTTTTTTTTCCTTTGGCCATTTGAATAATTTTTGAGATTTTTTTAAAAATTAACTTTGAATAAAAAGGAAGGCAAGTTGCACTTTTGAATCATATTATAATTTTATTTTATAAAGTTATTTTTTTTTATAATTATAATAATAATAATATTTTTAATCAAACAAACTGGAAAATTACATTAGCCAGAAAGAAAGAAAAAAACAAAGGGGTAGGAGAGGATTACATTTGTTGCGTTAGGAGGTATTTTTTTTTTAAAGCTTTACAACAATGATGGCTATGGGTTCTGCACGCAGATGTTGGTTTCGGTGGAGCAGTGAAGCCCAGGTGCGCATTCAGTGGTGGGAGGTACACCCCTCCGTGGAAGGGGACATCGGCCATCTTCATCTAATAAATATTTGGAAACATAAAATTTGTGGTAATTTTCAATTTTCTAATACGTACGAATGTAGTGAATACACGCCGGACAACAACCGCAGATTGTTCCGTGTTGCTTGACGTAACCATCGTCACAGTTTTCCACTGATTTACACCTTACCGTTTGGCAAAAATTAGGGCGACATGCAAGACCATTTGTAGCAACGATCAAGGCGGAGAGAAGAAAAATTGCGGTGATCATCTCTGGAAAGTTTGTTTGTCTACTGTGTTTGGTGGTTTATATAGAAAAATCTGGTCATTTCAACACGATTTTATTGACATTGATGCAATTTTGCTGACAAGTTCAATTGATATTGAACTTTCCTTGTTTACGTGGATGGAGCAATAAAATCATAATTTTTTTTTAGTTTTTTTTTTTTTAGACTAGATAAATTGTTCATTACGCAGTTAATTAAATTTAAGGTTTTGTCATCATTCAATTCATACTTAGCATTAGCAACAAATTTTACAATTTTCGTGTGTACAGGAAAATACTAAAATTAAAATTTTATCACATCAAATTTTCTTTCCATGTATTTTTTTATTTTTAGGATTTTGTATTGAATGCATGCCAGACCAAAACGATGACTCATATTATGCAGTTTGATGCAACCTTCGTTAGAGTACACCACTGTTGACTCATTTCAGGGTGAACTTTTTATGGCATTCAATGTTTTTTAAATAAAACTCCATGAATTATTTAGTTTGTTTGGCCATTTGGATAAGTTTTAAGATTTTACTGAATCAAAATGAAGCAAGTTACACTTTTGAATCATATTATAATTTTCATCTTTACAATAATTTCATTTTATAAATTTATTTATTTTTCTCAGGTAACCATCGTCACAGTTTTCCACTGATTCACACGTTACCTCTTTGCAGGAATTAGGGAGACATACAAGACCATTTACTGCGTCTACCAAGAAGGAGAGAAGAAAAATTGCAGTGATCATCTGTGGTGACTGCTTGATGTAGTGATGTAGTGAATGATTCAAAAAGAAAAATTTTAAACATTTCAACATTTATTGACAGATTTAAATTGAACTAATGATATCTATTTATAGATTGAACTTGCGCTTTTCTTGTTCACACAGTTTTATGGCAATCAGCTAAGCAGTTAATTTTTATAAATTTTTTTCTTACTTTTTTATACAGGAAAAGAATTTTCATAATTACAACACAAATACTGAAATTGAAAACTGTAGACGAAAGAATGTTTACACCAAAAATATGAATGAAAAAAGTATGAATTTCAAATTTTTAATGTTTGTTTTAGACACTCTACATTTAATTTTATTTTATAATTTTTCGCAGGTTCCGCTGTCGCAGTGAAGCCCAGGTGCGCATTCACTGGTCCGCGGTACACCGCTTAGTTGAAGGGGACATGGGTTACCTTCATCTATAATAAATATTTGGAAACATAGACTTTCTAGTAATTTTAAATTTTCTAATACGAACGTAGTGAATACACGTCGGACAACAACCGCAGAATGTTCCGTGTCACAGTTTTCCACTGATTCACACGTTACCGCTACGCAAAATTAGGGCGACATGCAAGACCATTTACACCAACGATCAAGGAGGAGAGAAGTAAAATTGCGGTGATCATCTCTGGAAAGTAAGTTTGTTTGTCTACTGTTTTTGGTAGTTTTTATAAAAAAAAAATCTGGTGATTTCATCATGACAATTTTAATTGAACTAGAACTTTTCCAGATGGAGTAATAAAATGAAAAATTTTTTTTTTCCTTTGGCCATTTGAATAATTTTTGAGATTTTCCTGAGCGTTTTTAAAAACTAACTTTGAATAAAAAGGAAGGAAAGTTGCACTTTTGAATCATATTATAATTTTATTTTATAAATTTATTTATTTTTTGCAGGTGTTGGTTTCGGTGTCGCAGTGAAGCCCAGGTGCGCATTCACTGGTGGGAGGTGCACCCCTTAGTGGAAGGGGACATCGGCCACCTTCATCTAATAATTATTTGGAAACATCAACTTTTGGGTAATTTTGAACTTTCTAATACGTACGAATGTAGTGAATACACGCCGGACAACAACCGCAAAATGTTCCGTGTTGATTGACGTGACCGTCGTTACAATCTTCTACTGGTTGACATGTCTTTCCTTCGCAGTAATTGGCTGGACAAGATATGCCATTTACTGCAATTGGCAGGAATGTGAGAAGAAAAATTGCGGTGATCATCTCTGGAAAGTAAGTTTGTTTGTCTACTGTGTTTGGTGGTTTATATAGAAAAATCTGGTCATTTCATCACGATATTATTGACATTGATGCGTCAATGACAAGAAAACTTTCCTTGTTTACCCAGATGGAGCAATAAAATCATAAATTTTCCTTTTAGATTTTTTTTTTAGACTAGATAAGTTTTTAATTACGCAGTTAATTAAATTAAAGATTTTGTCATCATTTTGGAGAAACAAATGTTAAATTTATTCATATTTAGCCTTACCAACAGATTGTACAATTTTCGTATGTACAGGAAAAGACTGATGAGATTAAAATTTCATCACATCAAATTGAAAATATGAATTTCAGGTATTTCTTTACATGGATTTTTGACATAAAGACATAAAGACTATTTACAGCAACGAGCAAGGAGGAGGGAAGAAAAATTGCAGTGATCATCTCTGGTTTGGTGTAGTGAATTATCCGTAAAGTACAATTTTAAAGATTTCAACATTTATTGACAGATTTAATTGAACTAATGATATCTATTTATAGATGAACTTGCGCTTTCCTTGTTCACACAGATTTATGGCAAATGAGGCAATACAACCTACAATTTTCTTCAATCAGCTAAGCAGTTAATTTTTTAATTTTCAAGAGTCAAATGTGAAATTTATTCCTACTTTTTAATACAAGAAAAGAATTTTCATAATTACAACTTTTTAATACTTTATTTAGACACACTACATTTCATTTTTCACAGGTTTGGGTTTCTAAATTGCACTCGAGTCCAGGTCCGCATTCGCTGGTAGCGGGTACTCCCATTAATAGAATAGGACAAGCACCACCCTCATCTGCCAAATATTGTATACATTATTGATTGAAATATCAGATAATTTTTACTTTGTAATACGTACGAATATAGTGAATACACGCTGGGCAACAACCACAAAATGTTCCCCGTTGATTGACGTAACCATCGTCACAGTCTTTCACTGATTCACACGTTACCTCTTTGCAAGAATTAGGAAGACATACGAGACCATTTACAGCAACGATCAAGGAGGAGAGAAGAAAAATTGAGGTGATCATCTTTTAAATGTTCAATGCTGTTTCATTATATATATAGTATATACGCATAAAACGATTTCAACATGATATTATTGACAGGTTTAATTGGACGACATCCACTTTCCTTGTTCAAGTAGTTTGGGTTATGTAAATTAATGTTAATTATTAATTTTTTAGTATTAAGTTCAATTTAAGATTGGTGTTATCTTCTTGAAAAAAACAACAACTAATGTTAAATTGAATTGTACTCTGCTATAGATTTTATCAACTGCAGGAAAAGAATGCCAATTTCATGTTTACAGGAAAAAGACTGAAATTAAAATTGTTATATAAAAAATAGATGTTTATATAACTAATGACGACCAAGTGCAAGTATGAATTTTATGTACAACTACTATAGATTTGCAATTTATTTTTTTACAGGATTTCGTTTCTCTGTTTGTAGTGAAGCTTAGAAACAAAACTATTCGAATAATTTAGTCTGTTTGGAATAGTTAATGTAGGACAATTTATCGATTTCATCATAATGATGAATTGAATTTTCCTTTTCCTTGCAGCATTAAAAAATTTAACTCTGAATAAATTTGGTTGAAATATTATAAGAGATGAAAAGGCTCCGGAGGATTAGTAGAGGAAAGAGGACTATATATATTTTCTCCCATTCTTACAATGACTTTCATGAGAGTAACAATTGGGCAACTATTTCATGATTAATTTTTCTTTATTATTCTTTAATTTGTTTACAATCACACAAGTTATACTTTTTAATATTATTTTTATAGCATGTCATTTTGTTTATAAATTTATTTATTTTTCGCATGTGTTGGTTTGAGTGTTGCAGTGTAGCCCAGGTGCGCATTCACTTTTTAGGTACGAGCATAAGTTGAAGAGGACATTGGCCACCTTCAACTAATCAATATTTGGTAACATAAAATTTCTGATAACCTGACATTTTGTAATCCGTACGAATATAGTGAATACACGCTGGACAACAACCACAAAATGTCCCATTTTGATTGATGTAACCGTCGTCACAACACGTTTTACCTTGGCAATAATTAGGTGCACATACCGGGCCATTTACTGCAAATGCTAACGTGGGAAGAAGAGAAATTGCGGTGATCATCTCTGGCAAGTTTAATTTTTTTAATATTGTGCTCAACTTATATATATATAGAACGATTTCAACATGAAATTTATTTTTAAATCGATAGGAAAAAAGATAATTTTTATATGTTTACAGGAAAAAGACTGAAATTAAAATCTTTATACAACTTTTCCGTTATTTTTCACAGGTGTTTGTTTCCCTGTTGCAGTGAAGCCCAGGTGCGCAGATTCTGGTGAGTGGAACGCCTGAGAATTGACGGGGACATGCGCCACCTTCATCTGATAAATATCGTTATAATATTTTTGAATGCAAATGAATTGTAATTTTAATTTTTTGTAATACTTACAAACGTAGTGAATACACGCCGGACAACAACCGCAAAATGTTCCGCGTGGATTGATGTAACCGTCGTCAGCGTCACAATCCACCACTGGATGACATCTTATCCCTTGGCAGTAATTAGGTGGACATACAATGCCATTTACTGCACCTACCAAGAAGGAGAGAAGGAAAATTGCTGCGATCATCTCTGTTTGGTTGACTGTTTGGTGTAGTGAATGATTTATAAAAACAAAATTTTAACGATTTCAACATTTATACTTATTGACACATTTAGTTCAACTTCCACTTACCTTATTTTCACTGTTTGGTGGTAAACAGTACCAGCAATTCGGTCGCGATAAAGGGTTTTCTGGGTAATATTGTTTCCTATTGTTCATAGAGCTAATGTTATTGCTTAACACGGAGTTCTATGAAACTTTTATTTTTTAACTTTGAACAATTTAAATAGTACCATCTTAATTGAGAATAAAAAACCAAGTAAACGTGCAAATAATATCTCATCATATATTCAAAAAGAATTGTTCAAAGTTAAGAAATAAAGGTTTCATAGAACTCCATGTTAAGCAATAACATTAGCTCTATGAATAATAGGAAACGCTTAACAATATTACCCAGAATTGCTGGTAAGTGAATGTGTCAATAATGTGTTTGGTTTGGAGCTACTAAAACCAAATCAGCTGAGCAGTTAATTTTTAAATTTAAGATTCAAATGGGAAATTCATTCCTGTCTTTTTATTCAACTATAAAGGAAAAAAAAAATTCATAATTACAACCCAAATACTGAAATTGAAATCTTTACACTAAAGGATGTTTACATCAATATGAAAAGATAAATATTAACCAGTATGAACTCAAACTTTTTAATACTTTATTTAGACACTCTACATTTTATTTTTCACAGGTTTGGGTTCCAGGTCAGTTCAATTTAAGGTTGGTGTCATCTCCTTGAAAAAAAGTAAGGTAATGTTAAATTTAATTATATTTTTGCTACAGATTTTACGGCCAATTTCATGTTCAGGAAAAAGACGGAAATAAAAATATTGATACAAAAATTGATAATGAATTTCAAGTTTTCCCTTATTTTTCACAGGTGTTTGTTTCTCTGTTGCAGTGAAGCTCAGGTGCGCAGATTCTGGTAAGAGGAATTCCTAAGGGTTGACGGGGACATGCGCCACCTTCATCTGATAAATATCATTAGAATATCTTTGAATGCGAGTGAATGGTAGTTTTAATTTTTTGTAATACTTACAAACGTAGTGAATACACGCCGGACAACAATGGCAAAGTGTTGCGTTTTGTTTTATGAAACCGTCGAAACAAAATACCACTGGTAGACACGGATGAATTTTGCAGTAATTATGCGGACATAGTATGGCATTTTCTGCAATTGCCAAGAGCGAGAGAAGAAAAATTGCAGTGATCATTTCTGACGGATAATTGAACTGGTTTGGAATGGTTTTTGTAGGAAAAATTTCATTGATTTCATCATAATAATGAATTGAACTTTCCTTTTCCTTTTAGCATTAAAAAAAAATTCACTCCGAGTTATAAATTTTAAAATGAGAAAGTAACAAATCTAATTCAATAAAATTTTATTTTGCATATTTCCATCAATTCAAACTTATTATTGTCTGCACGTGTGTGTTAGTTTATCGCAATGAAGTCCTGGAGCACATTCGGATTGAAGTGGAGTATCCAACAACAAATGGTCGAAGCATCTTCCATTTTCAGCTGTGAATATAAGTAAAAATACATGAAATTATCACCTAAATATAAATGGAAATCTTACGAATGTAATTGACGCAAACGGAACAGCAACCGCAGAATCCGCCATTCACTTTGACGTAACCATTTTCGCACGATTCTACTTGCGCGCATCGAAGTTTGTCGCAAATATTTGGTGGACAAACTATAGCAGCTGCAGCCACCATCAACAAAGGGAGGAAATAGATTGCAGACACCATCTTTACAAATAAAAGTAAATTAATTTTAACAAAAAGAAATATCTTTGAAAATGACTAACTTTTTGATATTGACAACGAGTAATAAAATGAAGGGCGCCATACCTTTATTTATATTACTTTCTTATCAGTTTACACTAGGGAATTATTTTCTTTTTTGCAAGTCTCATCAAACACTCATCATTAATGATAAAAAATATCTTAATGATTAGAAATTGCGTCATTATTATGTAAGATGTTTTCATATAGCAGTTGCCATAATCCCACAATTCAGATGAAATTATTCCTTTTTTTAAAATTAAGTACGTGAGAATGTGACTTATGTGCATATGAAGATACATTGCCCTTTGGAAGTGCAGACAATAATTTGATAATTGACCAGACTAGATTTAATGATAAATATTTTTTTAATATTAACTGATAGAGTTATTGCAGTGGAAAATTTTTATTACTTTTAGGAAATTTGTTTTCAGATAAAGCAGTTAAATCTATCTAATTTTTACTGTATAAAGCTTATCCAATTCTGATTTCTTCTTAGAGGTTTTACCTTGACCATAATTCGGGTTTCATAATTTTTAGTTGTTAGTCTTTTCCTCTAGACACTGTTTTTAAAAAAACGTGAATCTTTTTGCAATCACACCTACACCTTTCTGTGCAACTGTTTGTACACTGTGTTAGAGTTTGGCAACACCTGGACAGTACAGTTTGACACCCAGAAGTGTTGTTTTAGCATCCCTGAATGCAAACGTAAACCGTACAGGGTGAAAGCCAATGAAAATTTACACCTTTCTGACCCGTTTTTTCTAAGAGTGTGGTATAATGGCGGCTGCTCCTTTACAGTTTTAGTTTTATTTCTCATTCTGATTTTTTTATGACGTTTTAAATATTCTTTAAAAATAAGATGTAAATTTTAATTTGAAGCAACCATTTTTATTATTCTTTTACAGTTACAAGCAAATCAACAATTCAATTTCATAATTTCTGTAATGTGTACAACTTCTCCAAGTTTCGTTCCTTCTTTACGATCAGTGCAGTAACATCCAGAACCGAGGCATTGAACATTGTTGTAATTACCAATGGCATCACAACGCACCCATTTACCAACAAGACCAGATGATACAATGAAATCCTCTTCACGAGCGCATTCTGAAACGAAAAATACCCAAAGTTAATATATAACTATAAATTTGAAGAGAAATTGAAATTGAATACTCACTGCAAGCAGCATCAGCAGATTGGCTCACGTGAAAAGCATATTCTTTAAGTTGATGACCAGCTTTGTCCACACAACGGCAACTGAAATATTATTCTTTATAAGTTTATGTAACAATTTAAGTTTTACGCATTTTCTTTACCCAGCTTCAATGCATTCTAATGGAGCATAAGAACCATCAGCGTCACAACTTGGAACATGAACACCGACTATTCCTGGATGGCTATGAATCTTATCTAAAGCTTCTTGACGCTCTTGATGACAAGGTTTTCTTGCACAAACTATTTTTTTATTTTAATATCCATAATAATACAATAATTAATTCAATATTGTTACCTGCAGCAACAAGAACCAAGAGAAAGTAAACTGGAGAAACCATCGTGGAAAATTTGCACAGGAATTTGCTTCAAGAAATTCTGTAAAAATGAGAGATATTAGTTGCTATTTATACCCTTTCATTATCACAACTGATATTTTCTTAGTTTTTTTCTTTTCTAGATAAATATTTGTTAATCCAGGCGTGCAAAGGTTAATTACAAAGTGAAGAGAGGAAAAATTATAGGTATAAATTCTTTCAATCTTTTACGTAACATGAAATCATGAAATTAACATGATAATGGAAATTTTTTTGGCAGAAGGACGAGTTTCGTGACCCTTTAATCCTGTCTAGTGAATAAAATGAATACCCTTGGGACGTTTTTCATTCAGAAGTGACCCCTTCTCTCTCAACACACGAAGGTAAGAAAAATATTTCTTTATTTACTGTTTATAATATTTCATATTTTATAGTTTTATAACGTTGGTTTAAGTTCCTAGTTGACTGCCATTTGCAAATGTCTCGTAGTTTCATGTTTTGCCGCAAGGAGTCGTTTAGATAAACTTTTCCTGATCTTCAAATGCAACATTTTCCTTAAATAACAAAATAAACGAATTTAATATGTGCTTTTAAAGAGGTAATGTGCGTAATCATTACTAAAAAAATGATTTTAGTCAGTGAAATCTCAGTGCAATTCAAAATTCTATTTTCATCAACACAGAAACTGTTTAGAAAAAAGGTTTTTTATTAAGATAAACAAATCAATTGAATACCTTGAATATGATCTGTGAGGTTCACAAACTGGTATAGTATATTTAAAAAATCCTTGTTTGCTAATTTGCAATATTGTGGGTACAGTAAGACATATTAAGCACTATTAGTCAATTGTATTGAACTCTTACTGATTTAAAAAAATTTTAAAAATGTTTTTTCCTGCACTATTGTAATATTGCAAGCAAAAAGTGAGAGTGCAAACAAAATATGAGCTTAGGTGTTTTATTTCCTTTCTTTTTATTTTACACTTTTTATATGTAATAAATAATATAAAAAAAATTATTTAATAAATATCCTTAAAAAAATTAAATTTAGATAAGATTTTTCAATGTGAATTGCCCCAAATGTTGTTTTGTTGAAATAATCTAAAAAATGTCCCTTGGGCTAACTTGTGCAACATAATATTATGACATTTTCAATTTTTTTTTTTTTTTTTTTTTTTTTTTTTGTGTGGAAATGAGAAAAATGTAACACTCCTTTAATCTTCTTGTGAATAAAAACACACCTTTTTGGTATGTTTCTTTTCAGACTTGTTGAAACATCATTTACAAGTGGAGGTATGTATAAAATATACTCAAATTTAGTCAAGGTTAAATTTTGTATTTTAAAAAAAAAAAATGATTAAATTTGAATTGTAAATAATGAGACGAAATCAATTGATTGACCTTGATATGAAATTCAAAAAGAAAGTTAGTCCTACTTTTCATTTTGGCACCTGTTAAGCCAACGGTTATATGGACGCAATTGAAGTAGGCAATTAAAAGATTGACCTTAAACGCTCACATTGGGGTTAATCGTTTTGAGGACCGGCACAAAAAGGGGTAAAACCATTGTGAAGCGGCTCTTTGAAAAATCACAAAAACAAACCGCAAATCACTTCAATTTTTAATATCTCATATGTAAATCTTCTATTTACCTTATTATTGAATCAAAACTGTGAGTTAATTTTATTTGACCTTGTAGAAGAAAGTTTTATTACTGTAGAACTTTACAGAAAATCAATCAAAAAAATCTCTATAATTAGCAATTTTATTGCAGTTTTTAACATAAAATAATAAACCAATTAAGAAAAAAACTTTAACAACCAATAAAACTTAACCCACCCATGTGTACAATACCCTCCCTCACTTTAAGCCCCTAGCCACCCTCAATCTATTGTAGTCACTGGGTTTATAAAGGCCGCACTTGTCTCCCTTTTACAGAATAGTCCTTTGCTACTCCTTGCACAAGACGCGTCAGGTAAGTCTCACTTATTTTCTATACATTTTAAAATTTTATAATATTGCTTTTTTATATATGTAGTGCAAAAACAAATTATTTTGTAATGATGTCATCAAACAAAATAATTTGTTTACTAATTTTACTCAACACAATTGAGTTGTGTTTATGCCGGTCAACGAAA
Source organism: Pachymerium ferrugineum (assembly GCA_034686365.1). Classification (NCBI taxonomy): domain Eukaryota; kingdom Metazoa; phylum Arthropoda; class Chilopoda; order Geophilomorpha; family Geophilidae; genus Pachymerium; species Pachymerium ferrugineum. The sequence continues at coordinate 47,089 of JAQGAS010000089.1, read as the reverse complement.
CATTTATTTGAGTGTCCGCCTAATATTTGTGCTGGGATTTCGTGCTCAAAACCGAAAAATTGCGATTTTGGAAGATTAAGCCGTGATGCCAGCTTCTGTGGATGTTGTTTATCCTGTATTCGATTTTTAAGTGAGTTTTATTTACTATTATGGTCTAAAATGTTGACATTTGTTTTGTAACGACTAGACGAAGGCGACACCTGTGATCCGATTATTAAAATTCCACGGGTTTATGAATGTGCTCCTGGATTTGAATGCGATGAACAAACTTCATTCTGTACAAAGTTGTAATGTATAATATTGTTATAATTTTTAAAAAAATATATATTTTATTACCCTGTAAGTTTTATTGTTACAAAGAATAGAATAAATTTGTGATTATTTTGTAATATTTTATTATTAGGCCTAAAAAGTGTTTTGTGTTGTTAAGCATGGATTTGACTCCTTCAGGTTTTAATTTTTAAATTTAAGTTACGTATTAGTTAATGTTTATGAGTTCATTTTATGACAGCTGCAATTGAAATCCCAATCGGGGAATTTTATAAATCATTCATGAATGAATGTAAACAACAAAAAATTGGAGTTCCGTTTTTGATAAAACCGATGCAGCGTGATCCGTTACCCGATGAGATATTTTCAGCCATAAAACAAACAACTTTATCAAAACCTGGTTCGGATGTGACATTTTCGATCCCTCCTTCGACACGATCGACCAGTTCAGCATCAAGTAAAAATGTTTTAAACTAAAAGTTTAGAATTTTTTCTATTGTAAATTTATTGAAATTTACAGCTAGGAGTGATGAGAGTGAGGAAATGCCAGTTGCGGCTAAAGTTTACGTTGAGTTGGATAATCCGGATGTGGGTGACAGCGTTACACTTTTGTTTCTTAAAGGTAAAATTATTTTATAATTGTTAATTTGTTGTAAATTTTGCCGTGAATTCTCTTTAGATTGGAGAATTGATGACAGAATGTTTAGAGTGTTGAAGAGGAGTTGTGTGTATTTACCTTTATTACAAAAAATCAAGTATTAGCAGTTACAGTTTATCCATTCAATTGTAATTTAATTTGAAACTTTTTAGGTTGTTCAAAGTTGGAATTTCAGCAAATTCAATGTCGTCTTTAATTAAATGGCTTTCTATGATTCCTAATTTGAGGTTTAAATATTTTTTTTTCGTTTGGGTTTTACAATTTTTACAATCTTTAAAAATTTTTCCAGAGCTTTATCTCTTGATGATAATCCAATTCCGGAACATGAATGTCATTATTTGTTATTGAACAAACCATTATAGTATGTTAAGTGTTGCCAGATTGTCCCGCTACCTGGAATAATAGTGGCACCACTATGCCTGGACGTTACCAGCGCCACTATTGTTCCAGGTAGCGGGAGCTTGGCGAAACAATACCATCAATTTATTCAAATTTATTTATTTCTATTTCAGTCTTCAAGAAGTGTCTTTCAGATTCTGTAATATGACAGACAAAGGTGCTGGGTTGATTGCAGATGTGTTGGGTTGGCAATTAAAACCGAATCAAACTTTACTCAAATTGAATTTAACTGGCAATTTTATCACTGATGAAGGAGCAGCAAGTTTAGCTTCAGTGAGTTATTTTTAAAATGATGATTAAAAACATTTTATTTATAGTTTTCTTTTTAGGCTTTAAGAGTAAATGGAACTTTGTTGAGCCTTTCACTCGCTGGCAATCGAATTACAAATGAAGGAGCTGAAATGTTTGCTGATGTAAATCGAAATTAATTTCTAAACTTAAATGAAGTAATGGATTTTTAAAATATTAGATGCTGAGTATATCGAAAGCGACAGAAGGAGAATTACGGCAGCACAGAATTTTACTTTTTGAAAAATTTGACCAAGATCCTACTTTTCGAAAAGACAAAGTTAAAATTTACAGTTACATACAGTATATAAAACTTATGATTTTAACTCATTTTATTCTTAAAAGATTCTTCCATCGCACGAACATTTATTCAAAGATTGGGAGCTTCAAAGAAAGAGGTCAAAAATGAGTGAAGAGGAGAAATCGCTTCGGGAAAAGTACAAGAAATTGCAATTGGTACGTAAAAGCTGCCCATCACCGCTTCCCTGCACTATTTTGAATGCGGAATGACAAACTTCCGGTATAAGTCTAGTTAGCGCATTAACCAAAATTCGAAAAAAAAATGATGATAAATTTTAAATGGCAGTAATAATAATTACAAAACATTAAAATTTCCTAATCAATATAAAATAAACCGCCGGAAGTTCAACCCCGCAGAAAAAAGATAGTTCTTATATTTATGTTTGCATATTTTACAGAAACGGCAGAGGTTATTAGAAGCCGAAATGGGTGATTATCGCTTCAAAATGTATCGCTTAACATATTTACGTAACACTATTTTTTATTACTAACAGAAACAGACTCGCAAGAGATTTTTCCGCAATTACCGCCTGTAGCTGAACTAGATTGCGACTGGTTTACGATTTGCACACGTGAAGAAATTTTACTGCATAAAATTGCATTCATTCCCAAAAATGGATTTTATTTGCTCGGCAACTTTACTTTACTTAACCTGAACTTAGCAAGTAAGTTTGTACGAACCCATCTCAATACAAATTAGTTAATTTTGTTTCCTTTTCAGGAAATAAAATTGGTGTCAGAGGTATGGCAGCATTCGGAAGAGCTTTGCAATACCAGCAGAAACTACTTTGTAGGAAACTAAACAAAGTTCAAGGTCTATGCAAACTAACTCTAACGGTAATTTAAAAATCAGACACTGATGAATTTTTTTATTTGGTTATTTGCACAAATTAGGGGAATTTAATTAATGAAAAAGGTACATTATTTCTCCAAATGATGGAAACACTAGAGAAAAGAGACCCGTTATTACTATATATCGCCAATTTGCATTCAAACTTCCCTGAAAGCGCAGCGTAGTAGAAAGTTTCTACAAAGTGCCACCAGATGTCCTTACCCAAGTTCAAGTATACGCCACCGGACGGCGTTTTTAAACGAGTTGTATTTATTCACACCATAAATTGAGGTTTATTGAAAACATTTAGTAGTCTTTTGTTCCTAAACATCCGGGTAAACATAACTTTAACTGTCTGAATTAATTTGGATGTTACATCTGTTCAATAGACTGAAATTCCTTAAACCATTAGAAAAATAGGATGAGAAATTTCCTCCTTCTTTTTTCAATCAAAAATTTCCTTCTCCCAACTAAATAAACTGGACACAAAAAAAATTGTACTGGAATTTTAAAAATTTGAAAATATTACACAATTGAAAACAGCAAAAGGGTGATTCCGGGATGCTCAATAAATACAAATTAAAGGCAAAGTAAGGAAGTGGACTGGTCAATTTTGAAGAGTTAAGGTTGGAAGAATTTTATTTTAATGGATTTGGCTTGTGGGCAATGCCAAACTTTTAGTAATGAACTTTTTTTTTTAAATTTAAGCTGCATACCACAGCAGAGTGCACAACAGGTGAGGCCTTTTACAACCTGTTGACTTTGTTTATATGCAAAGGTAAGCAAATATTTTTTTATGTTAAAGAAGCAATCATGTTAATAGTGTCAATACATTTCAACAAGTTTTTTTTATATTTCATTTTCAGTTCCTGTTGGGTGCAATGATTTACAGCCACTTTAATGGTTCATCTAACGGAGCTTAAGAATTTAAAATTTTCTTCCAGTCGTTGACAAATGTTGAAGACATTTCCTGTTGGTTGTGTAAGGTAAGAAAAACTAGAAGAAAATATATTTTTAAAATTAAAAATGAACCTTTCATGAGGTCTCAATACAAAACCCCGCATGAAGCCTCCTGGTGGCCAAATTAATAATATTTAAAAAAGAAAGGCCGCGGAACCCCGCAATCAAATATTTAAAAGAAATTACGTAAAAGTAAAATTGAATTTCTTTTATTGAAATTTCAACAAATTTTAGAAAAATTTTCTATTAAAAGTCCTTTGATGTGACTCATTTTTCTATAAATTTACACATCCGGCTCACAATTTAAAATCGACAAGCATATTAGTGCTGGCTCATTGATACATATGAAAGGTCATTTTATTGAGCAGCCATTTGTAACTTTTTCTTGTCCTCCAGCAACTGATGACCTACCACTCCCCCTTTTTTTCTGATTGGTTCACTTGGACTGACCCAGTGGTGGAGGTTCCTTCTTTTCTCTCGTGTTGGTCTGTGTGGCTGCGTGTTTGTGAGTGTCTAATACACACAGGATACTTAACTATATGACTTGCAAGTAAAGGTTATATTAAACAACGTTGAATTTAAGGTAAGTGACATTTTAACACGTGTTGTTTTCTTTTTTAAGGTTAAAGTTTAGCTGATAATAATTTTGAGAGATGATTAGTTTACATTAGTTTGAGAAACTTTTTGAAAAGAGAAATTTTTAATCAAATATCTTTTAATCATTTCAACAAAGTGTAATAATAGTTTGAGTTTATAATTTTATTTTATAACATTTAAAAAAAATTTTTTTCGGGAAAAATTTTTTCAAAGAAATTTATTAGTCACTATCCAAACATGTTAGTGATTATTATAAATCACTAAATCCTTAAAAACAACTTTTTATACACGAATCTCATATTCACACAATAAACCCACATTGAAATATAGAATTACATGAGAAACCAAAGATTATAACATTTTCTAAATTTTAAATATAAAATTTAAAAAAAAAGAAACTTAACTAGTGCACTAGGTTTACAGGTTAAGCTTGAGTGTTTTTACATGATTTTTAATTGCTAGAAATTAGGCAAGGGGATTATAAAATAGAGGGCATCACTTTCTAAACTTTTGTCATTTGTCCTATTTACAAATAAAATGACAAGTCTCTGAAACAGGGTGTACAATCCCACGAGGGTTGGGTTACTGTCTAGCACATGTCTCAAAATGACAGGTGAAGAGAGGAATTTTTTAAATATTTCCGGAATGATGAACTTTAGAGATTATCAAATATGCACGGCGCATTCAATTTTCGGTTATAAACTTGAAAATTAAATTTGAAAAAAAAAAAAAAAAGTTGGAATTCGTGATGAGGAAATGAAGGGTTGGGTCTAATAATTTCATCACATGTGTTATATACAAGGTCAGTGAACCTGTCACCTGATGGGGAAATTATTTACTGATTGATTTTTTTTTTTTTTTTTTTTTCGTTATTTAAATTTCGATGTTATACTTGTTTTGCAATCTAATTGCTCGTTTAATAAGGTCAAAAAAGCCTTGCACTACATCTTCTAAGTCGTCTTTTTAAATGAGACGAGGAGAACGAGGTGAGGATGGAAATAAAAACAATGAATGCGATAAAAATTCATGCATGAATGGTATTGGCCTATATATAGATGTATTTTTCAAAATTTAAAAAGAAACTAACTCTTAATTTAGGAAAAACTGGCACTCTTTTTTCTCCTATTGGAAATATGTAAATGATGGAACGAATAATAATAGATCCACAATATTTGAAAAGAAAACAAACTTTGATATTATTAGATAGGATTAAAGGGCAGGTTGTGTGTGACTTGAGTGACGTCACTAATTCTCATTACAAAATTAGATTCGTGTTTTGAGGGTTGTTAGAAATCACAGCTAGAACGCCTATGCATACAAATTGAATGTTGAAGCGCTATTGTTTCCCTGGTGGTTGAAATTTGCATTCAATATAGAAGAAATGAGAAATGGAGTTTAGTATTTTGAATAATGATTATAAATTTTCTCAGTTGATATATAAAATGGTTTATATCCCATTCTAAATCTATTTACTCAGTTGTGTCAAAGTTTTCCAGATAAAACATAGCACTACAATTACCAAGAAAAATCCCTTAGGAGTGTAAACTTGCAACCCAAAAAAATAACACAAAACTGAATAAATAAAATGAAAATAATTGTCCTAGTCAACTGTAAAAAGGTTACATGTAATATGCATGCCACTTTTTCTATACCACTGCCTTTTATCTCTCTTCTCGCCTGGATGTGTTTTTATCTGGGGGACATTTTGGTTCAAGGCCTTTGAAAAAAAAAAAACCTGTTCAATGTTAGAGCCCAGTGGTCATAAAAATAGAAGAAGAATTTCTTTGTTAGACTCTTAAATTACAATTATTCAATTTAAAAGATGGAATTTAATTACCCAATGGACTTATAAATCGTGTCATTGCACTTGCAACGTTTAATTAACGAACCATTAAGTTGAAAATAAAAGGGCATCGAAGAAAACATGTTGCAACATTAAGGGAATTTATGATAATGACACTAGATGGCGCTTTAACGAAAATGAGACCTAAAACTTTATAAAACTTTATAAATGAAAAAAATATAAAAAGTCACACATGGTTTAAGCCAGAGAACTCTGGTAAATGTCAATGACTTAGACTATTTAAATTACAGAATTCACTTTTTAATAATAAGTAATAAAAAATGGTTGAAATGCACTTGGAAATGTCAACATAAAAAGGACATTAACTTTTTATTCAAATCCAATTTTTCATATCATTAAGGTCACATGACCAAACTAGTATTGATGTCTTGTTTAGACCACACACACACAAGGTTCAGTTAATAGAACATCAATTTTTGTCACGTAAAATCTGCAAAATTAAGATCTTCAAGGTCTTGGAATGAATTATTTTGCGAGTCAATGGACAGTCAAGTAAGTTTTTTTTTCAGTGTCCTAGGCCCCTTGAGTGAGAGATGTTTTTGTGTTAACTACAATAGAAATTTCTCGTGTCCCACATTCTGATGTTGGGGTGGGTTACTGTTAGCTAACATGTTGAGCCACATTCCTGTTGGTGTGAAAACATGGTCAATTGGTAAATTGAATATTTTGAGAAATATTTTTAATTCTAAAGACCTTGGTCATTTGTGGGACCATAAAGTGTGTGAATTCTAATTAGGCGTGGGATATGTTCAGTGGGTTGATGGATCAAGATTATAATCTTTAGATGTGGGAAAACATGTTTTTTTGAGAAAGGTCATACTCATAGAAAAACAGTAGTCTATTTACAGCTCCCTTGTAGTGACTCTCCCCCTTCTACACTCACAAGCTGTTGTGGAGATAAAACACTTATCACTACAAACTTGAGATTTTTATGTAAGAGGAATCGACTCCTGTGTGTAAAGAACTTCAGTTTTGAAAGATTTTTTTTTCTTAAATTTCTCTCTTGTTTAACTTTTAAAAAATAGTCACAAGGTGGCGCCCTAATGTAAGCCATCACTCATCGCATAATCCGTGACATCATATGATCCGTGACTAACTAAATAAGGAAATTCTTTAAAAAAAATCATTAGGTCTTTACACCAAGTCACGAAAATTAACATTATAGGTCATGGAAATCTTGGTCAAATCTTGCACTTTTCAAATACCAAATGGCGTGTTATGAATCCATAAACTTCCATCATCCATCATAATCTTGTATTCTCTCATACCTTATTCTTAAATCTAAACCTAAAAATCTTAATTTCTCTTCTTTATTTCGCAGAGTCATGAACTACAAGTGAAAAAGAAAGAACCATGTCAACCATCTGTGAGAATTTCGTTCAAAATGCTTGGCGTAAAGACCTCTGCTCTAATTGCTTCAAGCAAAAACAAGATCATCACATTTGTTCAAATGAGGATTACATTGAAGAGCAAGAAAAGACAGTTTTCAACAACAACACTAAACTGCCATCAACGTGGAAAGGATTAGCGCTACAAAAACAACTAATCAACACTTTGGTCATCAATGGTATGACTAACGGTAAAAGCGGATTGATCGAAACGAAATACGAGAAAAGCGAAACGGAAACCGTCATTCCTATAGGAATCCTCAAAAATGGCCATAGAAAATCATCAACCGGAAGTGTCGGTTTCAGAGAAGAGGAACCGCAAGTGATAGGTTATGGCGGCGACCTGGAATTTCCGTCAGACGACGAATCCGATCAATTGGACGAGTGCGATTCTCTCGAAAATTTTGACCTGGAGGACGAAGACAAAGAATTGACGAAACTCACTGAACGAAACACGGAGTTCAATTCGAGAGAGGAGAATTTATTGGCAATGGTGAGCCAAGTGGAAACGACGTTGGTTGCCAAATTTAACCCAAACGGGGAGAGCGGTGAAAAGGAAGTTATTTGTAAACCAGTTGAAGAGGAGGAGCAGGAAAGCAGTAACAGGTTCCAGCTACCTCGAGCGACGATTCGACCGTTTTGCCGCGAGAGTGTCTCCTCTATTTTGGATGCGAAGGCCACGACGACGGCACCGGAGGTTCATTACGACGAGCACGGTCACGTAGTTATCAAAGAAATGAGTTGCAAGGTCGTAGACGAGCGGGAAGTGGTTGCTTATGAGGTCAGTCCTATATCAAAACTGGCTCCTATTGAATTGGAGTCAATTTTTGCGGCATCGGATACACCACCCGAATTACCCACAAGTCCACCGCCGGATGAATTTGAAAAAGAAGAAATTCATTATTCATCGAGTTGTGTCGTTTTTCAAAATGATAATTCACAGGTTAAAATTAAACCCGTTGTACCCTCTAAGCCTAAAAAAGAGGAGGTTGTTGTTGTTGTTGATGATGACGAAGAAATTTATCAAGACACTGGAGAATCCTTTCAAGATTTAAGTTTTAAAGATAAAATTGCCAATATGAATTGTAGTTTAGATTTGAGTAAGAAAAGTACAAAAAGACCAGCGCCACAACCACCACAAAATGGGGAAGAAGAGAAAGTGGAATCTTCAAATCCATTGGCTGTTATCTTAAGAAATCCTCCAGTTAAGCGGGTTTCCAGTGTTAATTGTGATATTGTAGAAGACAATCAACCCAATAGTAAACCTTTGTCACCGCCTGTACCCAAGAAGACATTTTCTTACACTTCTAATGTCAAGGTGCGAACTTGTCATTCATTGGATGTCACTTCTTCGCGCATTTTGTCTACACCTGTTGCTGATGATGGCAGAAAGTTGAAAGGGAAATTTTCATTGAAGAAATTGTTAAAATTTGGAAAAGATGGCGAAGACAATAACAAAAGTAAAGCTTGTTCCAATGTGGAGAAGAAGATGAAACTGGAAATTATACATCCGATGGATTTAGCAAACTTGTCCAGTCCAACTACTCCAAATGGCGAATGGGATTCTCCAATGGGTGGAGAAGCAGGAACTTTCACTTACCTGAGTGAAGACAAGGTAAAAAGAGAAAAGTCAAGCAAAATAAATTTCATGACTCAAATCCCTGAGACAAGTTTGTAATCATCTAATTATGTATACAATATATATTTTGTTAGTAATTTAGTCTAAAACGAGATCTAAATCAACCGATGGGATCAATTGTAGATTAGGTGATAGGAAATGTTTTAAAATTACGGTTCAAAATCAACAAATTTATGAATTGTATCCGTTATGAGACGATTGTTAAACCCAACTTGTTTTTAGGATTGGAGTGTAATTTGTTTACAAATGGAGCAACTTCCTGTTTGCATCCAAACTTTATTTAGCAAGACCAAAAGTAGAATTAAAGTACGCCAAAAGACCTTGCCTTAAAATAGAAATTTATTTCTTTAACAGATAATTTCATCAACTCCAAATTCACCAAAATCACCAACAGTTGGCATTACAAGAGTAAAGCCACCACCTCCACCAAGAATAAAAACTGAAAATGGAGGTCAGATGAAACCTGTGCGGCCACCACCACCCTTTAAGGGTGCAACTGATTCATCAACACCAGTGGTTAGTCCATAAATAGTCAAATGAATCCATATAGACTTTAAATAATAGGTCAAGGACTTCTACTTCGTTGTCACGGCCATATTTTATGTCATATATATGAAATTGATACTTTGGGTATTTGGATATTAAAACAAAAGATTTTTCAATAATAATGAAGGGAGTTGTATTGAAATTTCTTGTTGGCTTCTTGCCAAGGTTGGTAGAAAATAACATGTGCTAACTGATTTATTGTCTTTTTTTATGAAAGTGGTTTCATTGTGCTTGATGTTTGTGTGTTTAACTAAGACCTTATGGTTTCTTTTTTTTAATGTACTTTTTTTTTTTCTTTTAGATGACTTCACCAGAAATGAAAGAAAAGAATAGAATGAAAATAGAGACAAATGGTGCAGATGTTTCGCCATCTGGTGGAGGCGAGTATGCCAATTTAGGTAAAGAAGATCTCACACTTTTAACACTTTTAAAAGATTTTTATTTGTCAGAGATATTTGAAACCAGCCTGACATTAGTTTATTTATGTGTAAACAGAGTTGTGTGTGTGTGGCAATGTCAGCACTTGTGTCACATCTATTTAGAGAATGGTTTGAAACTGTGACCAACACCCTCAGATATTGTAATTGGCAACACCTGTTTGTCCCTATAAATATCTTTTGAGGAAATGGGGGTTCCTTACGCATTTAATTACTAATTTATTAATATAGCTAAATGATTGCAATGCTTCTAGTACAGCATGTTGGCTTTTGCATTTGAATCCCCTCGTATTAAAGGGACAATCAACACTTTTGACATTTTGAGTTAGCAATAAGATTACATTATAAATAAGTCATTTGAGTTTGAAAAATGCAATAGTTTTAATATGTGAAAATGAATTCATTTATTTTGATTTTTAGGTGACGTACGAATCGTCTTAGCACCTAAGAAACCAGAACGCAATTCCCCTGCGAGTATCAGAAAAGAAAACTCAGAACCTTTAAATGAGATAAAAGACACGGACAAAGATGTAAAATCTTATTGATGTTAATATAATTTGAAATAATAATTAAAAATCTCACTAGATGTCGCCTGATCGATTGTACTGTGAACCACCCGACTCCCTGGTCAATTCATTTATTGATGACGATGCGTCCGAATCCTCCACTTTAAAAGCCTCAAGTCCAACCATTATCAAAGTTTCCCGTCATTCGAGGCACGTCAAAGCAATCGGAATGGTTTTCCCTGATTCCGGTTTCGGAGAGACGAGTTCGGGCGATTCTGACGCCGGTTCCGTTTCCAGCTCCGAAGGACAACCGCCCAAAGTTGAATTGAATCATTTATACGCTGAAGTAAACAAGAAAGAAAAAAGTAGCAAGCCACGTCAAATGATTCCGAAACTTAATTCGGATGATGAAGCGCCACCGCTACCCCCTGTTCCACCTCCACTAGGAGAGACATCAGATTGGGAAAATAATTCGAGCGACATCTCTGGAGCTGGTGGTGGATCGTGTAGGGGAAGTTCGCCTGAATTAGTTACTCCGAAAGATGAAAAATGGAAGAAATGTTGGAGTTTGCGACCGAGTTGTGGTGGAATCAGAAGGAATTTAGAGGAGAATTACAGCGCGATTGTAACGGCCAATCACGAAGCTCTAGCTAAATTAGCAGAACAAGTATTTTTGGTTTATAAAATTCATTTTGTACGTATTTTTTTTTTTTAATTTAATTTTTCTCTTAAAGGTGTCATCTAAAAAATACACAGCTGTTTACGACCGGTTAAAAGACATTGCTTTACGTTGGACTGATTTTAAGGTCGAATCAACTGTTATGGCTAAATTACCCAACACTGCCTTTTACAGTGCCATCTGGGGGTCGAATCTGGAAGTGACGTTATTAGTAAATTTTTAAAAAATGGTGTCTTAAATCAATTTTTTTTTTTAAATTATTTAATATTTTTCAGGTGTCTGACGATATCTTTCCAATCCCATTTCCAGCTAAGGCACCATTTCTACTATCCCCAATAGCAACATTCCAAGACTTCATTCCAACTGACTTTGAAAACGAGACTGGATCCCAAGAGAAACTCATACACAGAATGATTTGGGTTTTCCCACCTATCAAAATCGAAACTATACAAGATTTCAGTACGAAATTAAAAATTCTAGCAGATGACGACATAGAAAGTTTCGCCAACTTGAACATTTTTCTTGCTCTTCAATTAATAACAGCCTTAAAACATCTACAATCCGAAGGGATTGAAGAAGTCTGTTATCCACCCGATTGGCTCGTCATTTCCGGTGATGAAACTGAAGACTGCACTAATTTAAATTTATCTCTTGTTAACGGGTCGACCAATACTTTCCCGCATTCTGATTCGAATTCTTTCTCTTTATGTGCCAGCGCTTTAATCATTTTGAAATTTTTATTGACCGGTGATGAAAAGTCTAATTATGAAAATGTTTGTCAATTCATGCCAGAGTTGGTTAAAACAATATTTAGGGTTATTATTGGGATGTTAGAAAATGAAAAAGCGAATAGTTTGTCTCAAGTGAAAGCAATTTTGGAATTTGCACTCTACGGACCAGCTTTTGATACTAAATATCATGAAAGTAATTTGCAAAGATGGTTGGATTTAGAGAAAGCGTTTGCTTTGAATAATTTAATTGTAAGAAAAGAGTTGACTGTTTATGAAGAATTTCACGTGAGATTTTTAACTAAAACTAATTGTAGAATTTTAAAGGAAGCAATTACGTCCCTTTCCTGTAGCAAAGCTTGAAGGTTTAATTTGTTGACTGTAAATTACGGAATATTTTTGGCAATGTTTGAGTAATGGTTAAGATATTTGTAGACGAAAATGTTTTTAAGAGTGTCATTATTTTAATACTGAAGTATAATTTTTACCAGTATTTTGCATGACAATAAATTGTTACTTAATACATAAAATAATGTCTTAATTCTTATTTATAGTTTTTCATATTATCCGCCATTTAAAGTTAGGAATAAAAATATCTTTTATTGACGTCATTACTTATCAGTTATTACTACTGAGAGTGATAAATCTGCATATCTAATCAGGCGTTCAGATCAAACCTAGAACGGACCAATCACAAGCTTGAAGGCGGAGTTACACATGATTGACATTTCACCCCAATCTCCCGCCAGTCGGCTAGCTGTAAACAGCTCGAAAGACGTGAGCAACAAATTTCCTCCTTATTTTTATGCCGCATCGTTTACAGCAGCTTTTCTCACTTAAAACATCGAATTTGTCACAGGTAAGTAACATTTTTTCCACTCGTATAACCTAAATAAATGCGGACAAACCGTGAAACACGAGAAAAAGCCGATTTATATTTTGCTAAATTTAAATTTTTATCAGTTTTACACGCAAGGCATAAACTTCCAATTGTATCCACAATTTCCCGAATGACATTTGACATCAGGGGTGATTATCACATTCCAAGGAGGGGTTTTTAAAGGTCAGAGGGTTCATTTTAGTATAACAGAAAACATGTGTAAAACTCACGCCACCTTACGACTAATTTTCATATTGTATATATAGTATTGTATATAAATTTACTTAAATTAACCGTTAAAAATTTTTTTTATAAACAGTCGCACCCAAAAAGAAGTAAAGATATCTCGTTTCACAGCATCCAAACTCGTAAATCAAAGAGCGAGGGTGCATTGACATGTGCGATCATCAAATATGGACGTATAAATGAAATTTCGTATGAGTCAACATTTCCTAATTACCTTTGACATTACGCACACTCGGCGATTAATGGATAAACAAGGGACCGGTCAGGGTGGGATAAATAGATGCGGAAGTTGTGCAGATTACAAACATCTGTGTTTGCGCCCTGCACTCACCCGTTTTGAATATGATAAATTGTCCAAAATTCAAAATGTTAATGTTTGTACATGTTAAACAAATCCCCGGATGAGAGTATTATTGCGTGCGGTGACGTCATATTTCCTCAACTTTAGAATGATTGGTAGGTGTTGAATTGTGATTTAGTTTTAGGGATTGAAATTTGAGAAAAATAGGGGAATGTGTTTTTAAAGGAGTGGGTGTGTTGATAGTTGAGTTTATGAGCTTTAGGTTTTGGTCTTCCATCATTAGGGATGAGTCACCAAACTCGTCTGGAATAAAAGAGCCAAGTGAAAGTCTGGGCAAATTACCTCTCTCTTTTTTATTGCTTTATGATGAGTCTCTTTAGGCTTAATCGCATTAAATTTCCTAATTGAAATTGCTCATTTGGATAATAGCCAACACTCTCTTTGAAATAATTGAAGGTTTATTTATTTGCAATCATTTCCTTGCTAGATAAAAGTAAATTAGTCAAGGCCTTTCTTTTCACTTTAATGCAAAGGCCTAATTAAAAGAAAAAAAATTTTTTAGACGAAATTTACCTTATTTACTCTAATGCTCTCATCGCTTTAAACAAATTTACCATCAAAATATTTTCGATTTTAGTCACTAGATGGCGACTGTTAGTTTTGCAAACGGCAGCGTAGCCGTTTATCTAACTCTTTCTTACCAGAAATTGACGCATCGTTTTATTTATCCTGAGCATAATTTAATATGTATATACCAATCTGAACTGATTTAACTATTTTTATTAAAGGTTAGAACGAGTCAAATATGTGCTATGTGATAGTAACAACTCGTACCCTTTTGTGGACACTACTTTCAATAGCATCAACCCTCTCAATGTTCACGGCTGTAATTAGCGCCAAATGGCTATTGGGACCGGAACGTTTACCGGGGCTTAAAGGAGCTATTAATGAAATGGAATCTCAAGTCTTATCTCATTCTTATTCACCGACGTTGGGTATTTATAACCGGTGCACTAAGGTACAAGTTCTTTTATTATTTTTTTTATTTAAAATACTTAATTTTTCTTTTCTAGATTCATAATATTGATAAGTTATTTTCGGACAGTTGCGCACCATTTATAACTGGTTTTGATATGCCAAATGATGATTTCCCTGATTTTTGGAAGGCTGCTTTAATATTTTTCTCTATGGGAATTTCGCTGATGGTTTTTACTGTTATCACATCTGTTCTTGGATGTTGTTTGAGGAGTATAAAGAAGAAGAGCATATTTACTATTTCTGGCACCATTCAGTCCGTAGCAGGTGCGTTCACTTTGAATTTTTAATTTTTATGCAAAGAATGAGTAAGAATTTACATTTTAGGATTATTCTATGTCATTGGCCTAATGCTGTATCCAGCAGGATGGGGAGCCAGAAGAGTTAAACTTGTTTGTGGTGATGAAACTGACGCGTACACAATTGGAGACTGCAGTTTAGGTATGGAAAATTTAAAGGGGCAATCAACTGTTTTTTACAAGTTGAAATTAAATTTCATCAGTTTAATTACAACAACTTGTATTTAACTTGAACTTATATCAAAACAGTTGATTGCCCCTTTAAGTAACGAAAGGTTAAATAATTTATGGTCATAGGTTGGGCTTTTTATTTCGCAATTGGAGGAACATTAGCAACATTCATCTGCTCCGTTCTTTCTATTCAAGCTGAAGTATCAACCTCAACCGATAAAGTACAAGACAAAATCTCAGAAGGAAAAAATCTCATTTGTTTATTATAAACAATTTAACCGTGCCATTTTTTTATTATTTTTAAATTTAAACGTTGTAATTATTTTTTTTTTTACCATTACATTTTTGTTTACAACCAAAGCCTTACAAACAAGACAGTTTGTAAATGAACTGATATTACGCAGTTACTTAATATGATTTTTATAGTATTAATTAATAATAAAAAAAATTGATATAAATGATTTGCTTTAAAGTCCCAGTTGTCCCGAAGAAAAAAACTGATTGAAATCCAACCTCATCAACAACTGCGCCACAAACGGCGTTGCCTGATACGTCTGCGAACTACTTAGTATCTGAAATAGCAACGACGCTTGCATCTGAAACTGTTTCTGCATTTCAGTAACTTTCTTATTGAACGCAGTTGTATGAGTTGGGTAATTTTCAGCCAACCTCGGTGGCAATGAAGCTGCCATGACGTACTGTTGACAAAATGAGATACAGAGATCTATCATTTCAGTTATACATCTCGAAATGGTTTTGGTCGACAAAAATGATTGAGCCAGTAAACTGATAACGTACTGCTCATGCGCAAACTTAATCGCCTCAAAATCGTGAGTATTTTGAATTTTTTCAATCAATAAACTGTGCTGGCTCTCCAGGACATCAACCTGAAGGTAATATTGAAGGTTATTAATAACAAAAGCCATTAAGTTGCGTAATTTCCACGCTAGGGGGAATGTTTGTTCCCGCTTTTGACTTTTCCACTGCATCTGCAGAGTCCAGCAATGTTGTAAGTCTAATTGGACTCTTTTAATGTGCATTAGAAAGCGAAACATAACGTTATACTTCTCTATTATCGTTTGCGTGAAAACGATTTGCAATGGCCACGGTACGTTATAGTGTAAAGATAAGTTGTTCCAACCGATTTCGTTATTAGATCTCGATACAAACTCGACTTTGTCAACAATATTTCTACTGTTGCCTCCTTTGATGACTAATTTAAATTTTTCAATTAGAGCGTCGTCATCGAGTAAAACGCTGTGCAGTGCAGATTGGAAAGCCGAGTTGACGTTGTGCTCCATGGCAAAGGATAATTGATGTTGCAAGTAAGTTCCTGCTTGTTCAATAAATGTTTGGAAAAGTTCGCCGCGACCTAAAATCAAAGTAAATGTTATTTTAACTAATTCATCAAACAATAATAATATAATTTAAGTACCAAGTAGAAAGAAATCTTTCATAATCTGTAAGTGGTTAACAAGATCGACTTCCTCTACCACCAACTTCCAGAGTTGTTCAGCTACACAACTTCTAATTTGGTTAATAACAGCTTCAAATTTCCTAAAATCAAATTCTTTCTCGTTCTGCAATTCCATCATAATCGTCACATACTGTTCTTTATTAGGAATAATTGAATGATGTTCTAAGATGTTCATTTTAGAAACACTTTTATGTTCCTTCGATTCAAGCAATTGAATTGATTCCCCGACGAAACAAATCTTCTCTGCCAAATTTACCGGGATGTAAACAGGTAACATTGACGGCTGCACGTAAAACTGCCCGTCTAATAAATGAACTTGATACGACCGGTCCAAACTTTCTCTGGACCCTCTCTCTTCCGTTTCAACTGTTCCAGTACGTTTTTCGATGAAAAATTCGTTGTGAGGATCAGTAAGTAACCCGTACAAAAGCCAAGCTGATAGTTGCTTGAACAAAACGCTGTGACAAGCATTCATAATAATTTTAATCGATTTGTGTACGCAGGGAATGCCTGACGCCTTGTGATAGTGCAGAGCATCTAATATGTTACAACCGTGTATTTCTTTAGTTCTGATTTCGTCCACTAGAGTGACTAGCGCCGGGAATAGTAAATGGTATTCTTCTAGTGATTTCTGTAAATAGGAAATGGGTAAATGAGGATTTTTCAGAATTTCTTTCTCCATTTCCAGTATTAAATCTCTGTAAGGTTCTAAAACGAGATCGAGTCCCCGGCAAAATGCTTTCAAGTACGATCCTTCTTTTAAAGTCTTTTCTTCCTTTTTATCTGGCGCATGTCTGAAAAGGCCGTTGGTTTTGATGAAGTTTAGAAGTTTTTGGTGATGCGAGATGAGGATGCCGAGTCGATCTAGAATGCTCGTTTCGCACGGATGGATGAAAGGAATGTCTTTGACCACTGTGTAACCACCGACGGAAGATTCGATGAATAAACTTCCCGGGTAACCGCTCAGGGAGAGGATAATTTCGTGAAGCATTTTTGCGTGTTTACATTCACTGCAGTTGTTTGTTGTTTATGGGTGCTGCCATTTTTGTTTGGGGTGCTATCTAGTGGCGGTTTGAGAAATGAATATCGTGGTTTTATATCGATATTGGGGTTAATATCGACTTTTTAAATTATTGTTTGCCTTTGCCATGTGCTTTTTCGTTAATTTGTATTAATTTTAGTTGTGTAGGTTGTATTTTTTAACTTTAAACTGTTAATTTTTATTTTAAATGGATTTTGATGTGAAAGGTTAGTGACGTCGTCGATACAGCTTTTATCTCGTGTTTTTATTTCGCTTGTAAATCATAATGAATTGTGTTGGGTGTAAATCATTAGCAAAATTCTCGTTAATACGGCGTAGTTTACTACAAAATTTTATTAACAAATCAATATTGCGGTAAGTGATTACTTGGATGTGTTGTCAACGTGTTGCAAATAATTTAACATGTTTTCTATCATTAAAATAAAATTTTAATATACTCTTTTTAGGGTATATTCATCACGTAAAGAACCGTTTCAATCCGCATCATTTTTAGATATTGGCACAAGATCAATTTTTGACGAGGAACATGATATCTTCCGCCAAAATGTTAGGAAGTTTTATAAAGAAGAAGTCATACCACATCATGACAAGTATTTTCACATTAATAAATAAAGAAAAGAAACTAATTTTACATTTTTTTAGGTGGGAAAACGAAGGAAAAGTTCCTAAAGAAGTATAAATAAATTCTGCTTTCAAAATTAAAATTTTACCAAAACACAAAAATGTTTTTTAAGGTTTGGGAGCATGCTGGTTCTCTCGGTTTATTAGGAATCGGAATCTCGGCCGATTTGGGAGGAATTGGTGGCGATTTCCGAATGGCTTCTATCGTAATGGATGAACAGTAAAAATTTAATTTAAAAAAGAAAAATCAATTACAAGTAAATAAAATTTTTTTTTGCATACAGAGCCTATGCTAACGCTTCCGGACCTGGTTTCCATGTACATAGTCAAATAGTAATGCCATATATAGCTAGTTACGGCTCCACAGAACAGAAAAATAAATATATACCTGGTATGACGAAAGGAAAAATCATAGGAGCAATAGCAATGAGTGAACCAGGTGCAGGAAGGTATTGAAAGTTTAAATTTTAGTTTTAATGATTTAAAAAAATTTTTTTAGTGATTTACAGGGTATAAAAACAAATGCTAAAAAAGATGGAAGCGATTACGTGATAAATGGACAGAAAACGTTTATTACAAATGGAAGTAACAGTGACGTTGTTATTACTGTAGCTGTTATGGATCCAACTGCAAAAAGTGCTGCTCACGGGATTGGCCTTTTTCTTGTTGATTCGACTAATCCTGGTCTTAAAAAAGGGAAAATGTTAAAGAAAATGGGAATGAGAGCTCAGGTTTTTTTATTTTTTATTTTCAATGTATATATTTTAATTCTATGAAAATTTTTTTACATTTTAGGATACAGCTGAATTATTTTACGAAGATTGCCGAGTACCAGCTTCTGCTTTGTTAGGAAAAGAAAATAAAGGATTTGAATATTTGATGCGAGAGTTACCACAAGAAAGATTACTAATTGCTGTCATTGCAATTGCACATTCGGAATTCATGTTTGAAGAGACGAGAAAATATGTGATTGAAAGAAAAGCTTTTGGAAAAACTTTGTCTCAATTTCAAGTAATTTTTAAAATATTTTAACATTTTAACTTCTCTTGAATTGAAATTATTCCTTTTACTAAATAATTAACACCTATTTTTTATCTAATTTTTAGACGACACGACACAAACTCGCAGAAATGAAAGCAGAGATTTCTGTAGGTAGAACATTCATTGATAAATGCATCGAACTACACGTCGATAAAAAATTAGATGCCACTACGGCTGCTATTGCTAAATATTGGTAAAAAAAAGAGGAATATATTATTAAATTGTATGTTTTTAATTTTTATTATGAATTATATTGTAGGTCGACAGATTTGCAAAATAAAATTGCGTATCAATGTGTGCAGCTGCATGGAGGATGGGGTTACATGTGGGAATTTCCCATCTGCCGGGCATTTGTAGATTGCCGCGCTCAAACATTATATGGAGGAACCAATGAAATTATGAAAGAGTTAATAACAAGAACAATTTTTCCTTGAAACAAACATTGTCTACATATTTTTTACGTTAACAATAAAGATTTAATTTGACAATAATCAATAAATGAATTTATTTATTTACCAATTGATATTTTAATATAAAAAATTATTTTGGATTGATATTTAGAAAAGTATTAAATTATTTATTAAATAGAAATATTTTTATTTTCCCAAATTGAAATAAAAATTGGCGTAAAGATACGAAACCGGAAGTACGTGCGTCACACGAGTCCGTAGGCGCAAGCTGACGGCCCTCCATTCAACCAACGCTTGTTTTAGGAATTTTAAAAGACGTCTCGTTTATAGGTAAAAAGTGTTTTAAATTGAAATCAAAATGATACATTAGTTAAATATTGGTTTAAGGAAGGAATCATTACTTAAGGAGGGAAATATTTTCAACTGTCGATTCCTTATTTGCTTAATATTGTGGTTAGTAAATGCTACAGTTGATATACATTAGCTACTCATTCCTAACTTATTTTTTTAAAACTAATCATTAAGTTGCGAGTAATTTAACGGTTAAATAGGTTTAGAGGTTTAAACAAAGAAGTTATCTTGGATTTTGAATTAATTTTGCTTTTTAAAAGAGGTATAAACCAGTTGGTTTTTGGTTCTTGGGGTTAATTGACCTGGAATTTAATCATTTTTTTAAGTGAGTAGTTTCAGTTGAAGTTTTGGTGATTACAATTTTCCCTCATCACTGTGTATAAGTTTTAGTGTGGTTATTATGTAGGTTAAATTTGGATTTTCTGCAATAGTTTTTTTGGGGGAATTTAAAATGTATCTGTCGCCATTTTTAGTTTAAATATTTTGGATTAATTTTGAAATATTTTATTATATTTTTATTTTTAGGCCCAAATGATTGCTCATTTTGGATTTGATTCGCATCTGGCCATAAATAAGAAAATGAATAAGGAAATGTACAATTTGACTGTAAGTTTGTAGATTTTAAAATATCAAATTTCTTTAATAAATCTTATAAACAACGTAATATAAATTAATTAAGACCTTAAACTGAACAAAATAACGAAAAACTAAAAAAATTAATGCCAAATAAACCCAAAATTGTAGAAACTTGAATTATTTATTCTCTTTTACTTCATTTCAGGTGAAATATCAACATCCTCAATCACAGGATTACACCCACCGACTTGCAATCAGAGATGACGGCTAAAAACATCCCTGAAATCATCTTAATAACTGAAAATCATATGGGCAAAAGAAAACAAATCAATTCAACTTTCTCACACAACGGGGCGCCTCTAACCCGTCTAATTCAAAATGCTGCCACTATACGGCTCAACAAATTTACCCAGAATCCATCCAATTGCATCAGAAGTGTGTTGGCCATTGATTCAGGAGGTTGTTCCGCCTAATCCTAGCCAAAAGTCTCATTTTTTTCTTAAAACGAGCAAATAGTGAAACGTGAGTGTGAAAAATTCCATAAAAAGTGTTCAAAGTTCATGTGAAGTGTTACAAATAAGTGAGTGCAAATTGTGGATACGTTTATTTAAAAAATCGGATTTTAAAAAAGTGGATACCTGAAAATTAATAAAAAGTAAGTAAAATTTATTTTCTTATAACCTTAAAAAAAAAATGCAAGTTTTATATTTCCGGTCAATTTGAAACTGTTGCAAATCGATTGTTTCGTCACATCACAGAAAACAACCGATTTTTCAAAGTCGATTATTACAGCTTTTGTTTTCAACTTTTTCTCAAAGAAATGTGCAATTTCCTCTGTTCCGCACGTTGGCTCCGAATTGTCCTTGAACCTGAAAACAAACCGAGAAATGGCGCCATTTTAGAAACACGTGTTTTAAAATCTCTAATTTTTTTTTATTTACGAAATTTAATACCAGGGATCGCCCCACCCTAAAACAATTCCATTACCTTGAAACTGAAAACTCGACAATTTTATTAGTTCTCATTTTTCATTACGTAAAATCGTCACTGGACCGAAAAAATGACCTTTCCGATCCATCTGGACAGGAAATTAACGCATGTTCAATGATTACTTTAAAAACAAACGGTTGAAAAGGAAAACACAACCTGGCGGAAGAATTTTCCTCTCAAAATTCAATTCATTCATTATAAATTCTCGGAACTCCCAACGAAACTCATTCATCAATTGAAACTTGAGAAATGCTGACGCAACTTGTGAATTGCCCAACCTCCAGAACCCAATATTTATACTAATAACTATTACCCACCCATAATTAATGACGTCATTAATCATTTACTTGATCTTAATTACTCTGACGTAACTTTAATGCCTTTAACCCCCAGAAACCCATCCCAAAATAAACATTTATAACAATTACGCGTAAAACGTTGATCATTAATGACGTCATTAACAGCAAGTGTTAAATTTCGGGTGTGCTTCCCTCAGTGGGTGGCAGTATGTTTTTATCGGTTTTTGGATTGGTTCACTAGACAGTCACAAGACGTCACGCAATCGTGGTTCACTGTTGCAATGCACCAGAACTGCACCCATCCACCGCATTATCCCCTTCAAAGAAATTAATAAAAAGATAAGACCGGTTATAAACGATCTTAATCCCTGACGTCATAACTACTCCTTTTAGCTCCTTTCATGTACAGCAGGTGTTAAAATGTTCTCTTCTTTTAATGGTAATCGTTCCTAACCTTGTTCGACCGGTTTTGGTAATGGGTGTCGAGTCTCTCTTATTCGACCGGTCTAAAACGGTTAGGACTAAATAGAAATCGTCTCGGGTTTTAATTTCCTTCAAGTTCGAGCGAGATTTGATGGGCGTCACAAAAAAAAAAAAAAAATGCTCACTAGAGTTCGTTTTTGAGATTGCCAGATGTTTTCGAATTGATTTCCCCTTCGATTGATTAATTGAACGAACGTTTGGCTACGTATTTGCCCAAGTTGTTGCCACTTTGAACACTTGATATGAATGAATGGAAATTTTTTTCAGTTCACTTCCATCGCTTTTTTTTTTAAATCTAGGAGGAAGCTTTACTAGTGATTAGAAAGTTTGCGAAAAATAATTAAATTTTTATTAAATTTAAGTTAAAGGGAAGGAATGAAATACCACGTCGCGAGGGTTAAAGTTTTGAAAATTTGTGTGTAAATAAACACACAAGTGTTTAGATAATGACCTAGCTGCGACTCCCCCAATCTCGATTCATAAATGACGTCATTAATTGTCGGAATATTTCGAGAATTTGGAAAAAATGATTCTCCTTTCTTATCTGGATGACGCTACCGGTTATTTGTGTTGTGTATATGCGTGGTTAGGATTATCGAAGGTTATGCTACTTGTTAGTTTCCAAGCAACCATCGTATTTTGAAGTTTTTTCTTCGGTTTCTACTCTTTTATAAGATTCTTTTGAATAACATAAAAGCAACGGGGAGTCAATTCCTTGATATTCGTTTTTTAAACAAAGAAAATATTTGTAAAGAGTAGTTAAGGGTTTGGGAATGACCTTGTTTTCCTTCTCTGACTTTAATTTCGATGTTCTTGAAGCGAATCGCTGGTTTTTTAGGTTATTTGTGTGGGTTTTCGAAACGGAAAGTGACCTCTAGCGACGATAATGAGAGTTGGGATGAAACGATCCGATTTTATTTTTGAACTCGTTTTCCATTTTTTTTTTTAACATTTTATAGAAAAAAATTTACGGTGTATGAAATAGATTTGTAATTGTAAAAAGATTTTTTAGGATGTAGGAAGAGTCTTTTTATTATTTTTTTGTTTGTTGTTGAAAGGTTGGATGTTAAAATTTCGTTATTAAATGGCAATTTATTGCAGGTGATTGACATTGAGATAGTGTAGTGGTTCTATTGTCTTTATTCCTAGACAGGAGGAAGTAGGGAAAAGTTTATTGAGTCAATGAAGGATGGGGGTGAGCGGGGAAAATTGTGTCATGCACCTCTGTATAACGTAGGAAATGATTATTTTTTTGGGTGAGTTAAAAAAAAATTTACAAACGGCAAAAATTGTTTTGAACGGAAAAAGTTTAAATTTAACGTATTTAATTGCTTCTGAATAATATTTACTCACCAGAGTACGTGTAAGTGTGTCAAAAGAAACTGAAAGATTTGAATTTTTTTTTTTTTTGATAACACGAAGGAAGAGGAAAAAAAAACAAAACAAAATGGCGCCACTAGTAAAAGCGCGCCAACCGTTTTAAGCGATTAGAGCGGCGATCGAAGCAAATTTACTTGTGAGCATTTATTTTTCCCTATTTGACTACCTAAAACTATTCGAAAACACTGTTTTTAGTTAATCGGGTGTTTTTACTGTGGTTTCTGAGGGTAATTCGTGGTGAAATAGTTGAAAAAGCAAATCGTGGCGAGTATAAAGAGTGTGTGTCTCGGGGAGGGAAGCGGGAAGGACGGAAGAGCGGCAGTCAGGGTCTAGCCAATAGAAAAATTTCCCGTCGAGGGCTTCAACCAATGACGTCACTCCTATGCAAATGAGGTTCTTGTGTGGAGCCTTTTGCTTTTCTCTGTATCGGTCCGCCATTATTGTGAGAGAGTTTTAGTTCGGGCGTTTTTCCCACTCGAATTTGAGCGAAAACTATCGATGCGCTACACGATTACAAAGGTAATGAATCGTATTTAATCAGGCAGAGCCCAACGGGTTGGACTTAAGTGAAAAAAAGCGGGAAAAAACAATTTTTCAACCCCAATTCACCCCCGTTTCTTTTTGCCTTTTTATCGATGTCGTTTTGTGGTGTTGCACCAACGTAAATCGGAAGGTGTCACGTGGTTTCGAGCTTAGTCATTGTTCGAACAGAAAAATCAACGTTGGAATGTTTGATTTTCAAATATATTGAACGTTCATTTCAATTCGAAACGGAGAAAAGTTTGCAATTTTTTCATAGTTATTATTTTTCTATTTCTAAACAGAAACGGATCGACACTCGATATAAAAAAAGAAGAGAAGAATAATCGGGAAAATAACCAACCGTAAGTAAAATAAAAAGAATATAATTAAAAATGATTAAGATTTTTAATAATTTAGGCAAAAAAAGGACGGAAAATGGGCGTGCAGAATGTGTTTAATGCCCAGAAAAAGTCCAAAACCACAACCGCGATGATTACAAATGAGAAAAGCACAGAATAAATATCAAAATTGTAACGTTTCGGTGAGGATGTGAGAAATAGAAAGGGAAGAGAGGTCAAAAAAAGCAAAAATTGTATGCATCTAAGGCTATGCGGCTTCCCTGCTATGGCTCCCGCCCTCACGGAAGCGGCCAGTCAGGCACAGAATTTTAAATTGCCTTACACGTCGTCGCCAGCAAGCGCCGAGAGTGCACCAGCCGTTTCATTACTCGGCGAACGAAACCATAAACACCATCAGGTGAAAAAAGGTATCGAATTTGAAGAAGCTGCACAAGGCGTTCGCAAAAGACTCTTATACTCAGTGGAAGGAGTGGCGAATTTGCTCTCTTCCACTGGAGGCCAGAGATCAACGAGGGAAGAGGTGTGTATGATGAACTGTAGTGGTAAGACGAGCGAGGACGTAGTCGAGATGGGGATGATGAAAAATATGTCGATGAAAATGAAGAAATTGGAGGAAGAGAAGAAAGACATTTGTAAAGTTGAGCTACATCAAGTGAAAAGTGCAGTTGTAGATAAAAATCGTATGCACGAATCCGTATCACGACAGACGAAACTGCAACGACGATGCGATTTCCTTTTGCGACGGCTACAGAAAATGCAGTGTCGCCAAGTGGAACGCCATGTGCACACTGAGATAGGAAGTTTGGTGGAATATGAGCAAAAGACGTTGCAGTTGCCCAGTCGTAGGGAGAGGTTACAACAGGGTTTAAAAGCGGTGATAGCTAGCTCTGGTGGCAATGTGAATAACTCGGATTTGAAATCGGAGATTTTACAGTGCGAAGATGTGAAGAATTTATCGACGGCGGCGCTGGTGAATTTGGTGAGGAAATTGGAATCATCGCACGGTTCGCCTCATAGACAGAAGTACGTGACGTTGCAGCATTTAAGGAGTGTTGAGAAGGTTGAGAATGCGGCCACTGGAGTCAAGATTCCCGATGAGTTGTGTAATGAGATGAGGAGGGTATCAGCAACACTGCTTGCCAATGTGAAGCATTTGGAGGCGGCAATTGATTCAGATGCGACGGAAAGCAGCTCAGGAGGAGAGAGTTGCGATGAGTTGGATGGGTTTGATGAAAAGAAACAGCACAGTGTGCCCATGTAAGTCCGAGAATCGAGAAGTTGTGTAAATTCGGTGGTTTTAAGATTCGAAAAATTAGGCAATGTAAGGAAATAATATAGAAAAGGCAATTTAATTATACGCAGTAATGAATGAATGATGTAGAGTTTATACAACTTCAGTTTCTTTGAGGATTTCAACTTGACCCAACTTTGTAACTATTTTTAAACTTTTCCCGCCAAATTCTCTTTCTAAATTAGATCCTCTATTCATAGAGTATATGATAGTCACTCACATTTTCAGACTGGGAGAAAAAAAAAAGTTTTGACTCGACCATTTTCTCTTACAGTAACAAACGGGCCGCTTGGAAATGGTCAATGGACCGTTCAGCCGTGGCCAGTCGCTGGACTTGGTTACAAGCTCAAGTATCTGATCTCGAGTACAAAATTCGTCATCAGAACGATGCCTACTATCAATTGCGAACCAACAAGGGAAATGTACAGCTCGAAGGCGCTGATTACTCTCTCTCACCTACAACTCCCAGCAGGCTGGGACAAAATGACAAGAGAAACGAAACTAAAACGAATAGAGTTAACGGACTTGTCAATAACAAAACGTCACCGCCCTCTGACGACGAGAACGTCGAAGAGGCGGATGAAGCGACATGTACGGCGAGTCGTACGAGGCCGCTCAAGTCATTTCGTAAGAGAAAACTGTTAAATTCGCACGGATTGTACAGACGTAGTCATAAAGCGGCCAAGTTATGTACGGTCAAGTGCGCGTGTCCATCTCTTAATTTGGTTCCGTGTGTCATGTGCGGTGGGAGAGTTAACAACACGGTCAAGTTGCAGGCGGATTCAATGCCGTTAGAGGAAAGGGTGGCGCTTCTTGATCCGTCCTTTCACGCGGTTTTGTCTTTTGATCACGACGTCGTCACTCAGTTACGGTTTGAAGCGCTTATCAGGAATGGCGATTGGCATCGTGTAGGGCAGAAACCAAAAGTGACTGCTGCTGCTAGAAAGTAAATTTTTTTTTTTTTGGGCAATTGTGAATAAATTTTTAATTGATTTTCTATATTTTTGTAGAAGAGGACGTTTGACCGTTGGTTCGACGAATGATGTACACAAACGGAGCCGCAAGTTAAAAAAGAACGCTACGGCTACGTTAACAGCCAGTACGTTTAAAAATATTTTTGGATGTTTTACATTCCGCTTCCTTTGGTTGTGGTAAAATAAAATAAAAATTGGTTTGGGGGACCCAAACTCTGGTGGCAATAAGTAAAGCGTTTGGTAAATATTTGAATTGTATTGGCATTACGTTAATATAGAAGACAAGTTTTTAGATTTAAAAGTTAGGGAAATTTAAAGTAATTTCTCGCTTGACACCAGACTGCACAAGGAATCATAATAGCAAATGACCGCAAAAATAATATATTAAAACTGTTAGTGGTTTATGATTTGCAAATTAAGGTAAAGGGTAAAAAAAAAAAAATGTTATTGCTAATTGTTATATTTACTCAACTTTATAAAGTCACAAAACAGATACATTTTGATAAGCAAGAAATAAGATTGGCATATCAGCACAGTTATTTCATAGAAATTTAAAATTATAAAAGAAATGTTATTACTAAATCTTGTAAGTAAGATTTTAATTGCAATTAGTTTTAAAAGTTTTTATTTTATTGAACCAACTAAAAAAAGTGAAAGTAATGTTTGGAGCCGAATAATTTCATTCTTAACTGTTTTACTAAACTTGGCCCTCTTAATTTTATTTCAAATTTAGAATTGAAAAAGAAGTTGAATCAAAACAAACGCCCTCGCGGTCGCAGTGGTTCCTTGGGTCTGAACAAACGCTCCAATCGAATCCAGAAGAAGCGGACATTTTCCCATATGTCTTTGGGTAAATTTTTTGGGGAGAATCATTATAACTAGGCTTTTTTTAATTAATTTAATATCCCGTTTTAATAGCAATGAAAAAACAAAGAGAGAGGAACTTGTCCGGGTCGTCGGGTTCGTCGTCGAAACCCTCATCACCTGTGCCGTCGTTAGGAGACAACAGCATGGGCTCAAGCGTCGGCCATAAAGACCATCCGCGCAAGTCCAGCATGCTCCAAGATTTAACACGGCGGCGGCGCGGGGAGAGTGCGTTTGACATCAATAACATAGTGATACCCTACAATTCGTATGCCGCCACACGTGTGGAAAGGCTTCAATATAAAGAAATTTTAACTCCAAAGTAATGTCTAAAGAAATAATTGAAAACTCATGATTAATTGGAGAATATTTTTTAATAACAGGTGGCGCTTAGCTGAAGAATGTGAGAAAGAAGAACCACCAGATCCAGTGCCTAAAGATAACGGGCTAGTGGCGATTAAAAGTGAAGATGAGGAGGTAACTTAAAAATAGTGGTCTCGATGGACGACGATGATCTAATAATGAATTCTTAGACTCCTGAAGATCTTTCCGATGAAGTTTTCGATGTTCGCCATACCAAATGCGAGCGGGAAGAAAAGAAACGGTACCTCGGCTACGTTAAACCCTCTCATCACCATCCCCACGCCCATCTGGGGGGCCGCGGCCGCCCGCGCAACATGCGCACCGATAGCCGATGCGACAGTAGCGGCGCCAACACGCCGGACCCGATGTCTCCGTATCCAATGGAACAACACGAATCACCCATTACGACGCCGCCATCCACTCCGGCGCCCGTCGTCATCGAAGAAAATTTACTCAACTCGCGGCGTCGCACCACTTCCCTCTCGAAAAAACCGACCGAAGAGTTCCGGTCGGCCACACCGGAAATTGAAGAAGATCCGGTCTCCCCGTGGGACAAACGGACGTTCCCTTTGAATGACACGGAGTTTGACGAGATGGTCAAAATTTCGATACAAACTCCACCCGCATCGCCGCCCAGTAGACGATCCTCGACGGAGGAAACTGCTACTATTGGCGGCGAAAAAGAAATGTCGGCGCCTCCGATAACTGAGATGACAGCCCCGCTACCACCACCGCTACCGCTGCCGCTGCCGCCTCCGCCACCGCCACCGCCGCCGCCGCTTCCACCTGCATCTTTAGCGGCAGCGGGGAAAAGCGCGAGTCGGCCGGGCACGCCGACGAGCTCATCGTCGACGTCTTTATTAGGGGATGATCCCAACGATCCTGAATGGACAGTGTCGACGATGAGCGGGGAAAGGGGTCCTCGACCGGGGATCGTTATAAAATTAGCCAAGAGGTAACAGATTGAGAACGACATTTGTTCGGTTTCTCAATTGGATTCTATGAATAACAAATCAAATGTTGCTACTATATGAATGTAGTGATGTCGTAATGACGTAATAAGGCAAGATGGCGGATAGGAATTGAAATAAAAAAAAAATGGTTGCTTTGACGGCACTTTTTTTTTGAGTTTGGAGGGTCAGAAGTCGAGTTTTGTGGTGTAATAAAATTGAGACGGTGAAAATGTGTTTTTTTTTTAAGTAGCCGGTTTAGCCCCCACCTTGTCCACTTTATCTACCTGTTAATCCCCTGCAAGAAATGTCGAGTTATTCAATATTAAAGAGAAGAATAGGTAATCTTATTTATGTGGCCAATTACATTTTGCTTTTGTTTTTTGTTAAGAAAAACAGCATTTTGGCGTGCTTTTTTTATGGAATGGAAATATCAAATAATTCGGACTTTGTATACGATAAAATCGAGGTATGAAAATTTGTGACTGTGTAAGTTAATCCAGTGGCTACAGAATTAAACATTTTCTTTCTTTTGTTTGGTAATAACCTAAACGGACATTTTTGTAATGAATTAATTTGTTGTAAGTTTCTACTGGATTAAAAAATTAGATTTAAGTGTAAAAGATTTTACTTTTCTCTTATTTACCTGCACTTTTAACTGAAATTTTCTGAGTCACTGGAAATTTTTTATTAATTTTAAACTTGTTTTTACAATAGATTTCATTATGAGTGTTTTGAGGGCCTCAGTTTTGCATTTTCTCACCAATTTTCAATGTTTTAAAAATTCAAAGTGGAATTTAATCGACTTAGTTGGTAAATCGACCCTGTACTCTTTATAAGAGGAAAACATAGTGGAGTAGCTTTAACAAAATTTTAAAATGTGAACAAAAAAAAAAAAGATGGTGGAATTTTAAAATAAAACAGGAGAAGTTTAGCATTCCAATGTTAATTTTTGTTTTTATTTGGATGTAGACTTAAGTCCAAGTTTTTGTTAATTTTTTTTTTTTTTTCATCTTTTTCTTTTCTTTTTTGTTTTTTTTTTTAGTTTGAAATTTTTACATATAGAAATAATTTTTAATTCTTTTGGTTTTTAATAGTTTTATGTGAGTTGATTCTCCCTTTTTGTGAGGTGAGCTTGAGTAGTTTCCTGTCTTCATCAGCTGTTGTAACACTTTTTTCAGTTTAATCAAACATAAAAAAAGGAAAATTAAAAAAAGTTAGCATATCTTGAGAAATGAATCCAAACAAAGTTGTCAGACGTTTGGATGTGTTGGTTTTTTTGTTATACGAATTAAAAGAAAAAATTGCTTTTTTGCGTCAATTATTATTATTATTTTTTTTGAAACATTAAGACGAAATTGTACACAACCACTAAAATGGTCACATGTTTGTTAGTGATTTACATATTATGATTTGACTCGACAACGCGATCTACAATTTTTCTGTATTCAGTGCGCAGATCATTATACATTCGTTCAAGCATTTCCATTCTCTGCTCTTTATTCGTGCAGTTCAGTGCGGCATTCAACTCTTCCGGGCGAAGCGTTTTCTGTAGTTTACTCAACTCCAATAGTTGTTTCTGTCAATTATTAATTTTAATTAATCGTCAAATTGTTTAAACAACTCGGCATGATTCACCTGGAATGGTAAGTTCAGTCTCTTTTTAATATCCAATCGATAAGCGCGATGCTCATCTTCATTCTTAAAATCGGTGATTTTGTAACGGAGAATTTCATAAACTCGACGACTCTGTTTCTAAAGAAAAAATATTCAAGTTTATATACAATAACATTTAGTATTGTATAAATTGAGTACTTTATTTATTTTCAATTTAGTTTGAGCTTCAGTTGCCATCTCATCCCGAAAACCTTTAACTAATTTCTCAGGTTGGAAACTTTTTAGTTTCATGCAATTTTTCGTGTCAACAAAATCTCGTAACCGGGTGAACTCATAAGACGGGTCTTCGACTATAATAAAATATCAATTATAATTATTATCCATGTTAACTTACTCTTTAAAAAAAATATTAACCTGTAATATCTAACACGTTTG
The DNA here is from genome assembly GCA_034686365.1 of Pachymerium ferrugineum. Classification (NCBI taxonomy): domain Eukaryota; kingdom Metazoa; phylum Arthropoda; class Chilopoda; order Geophilomorpha; family Geophilidae; genus Pachymerium; species Pachymerium ferrugineum. The sequence goes on along the minus strand of JAQGAS010000089.1, from coordinate 16,021 downwards.
AATCAGGTATGTAATGAGTGTAAATCGTTTGTAATAATTCAGCGCCAATTCCTTTCTTTTGCCACGGTGGCAGGACAAGCGTTTGACTATGAATTAAGAATAAAATTAATAAGAAATGACCTCATAATATTAAAAATTAAAACCTAATCCGGGGCCTTATGTAATTCGGGTATGCGTAATAATGATAAACAGTGCAGAATCCAACAATTCCGTAACGAGTTTCAGCGTTTTCTTTATATATTTCATACCTAAAAAATATAAGAGTTTATAAGAGTTGAAGTTGTTCAAATGAGATTTTCGTACACCAAATAAAATTTCCACTTTTCATCGTCGTCATCAATGAAAGATGCAGCATCGATGTACCACAAGACAAAAGTTTGAAGTCTCTCGTGATAATCTTTAAAACCGGGAATTGTGATATCAGTTTTATAAATTTCATACGTGTTTGTCCTGTTGTCGGAATCTGTTAGAAATATTAATTTTTTAAGTGTATTTTCAATATTTTTTAGGTTTTATTTTAAACCAGTGATAGTGAACTGATGTAATTTGTCTCCGTGGGGTCTGAATTTGGAATTGTTAAGAGAAATCTTTTTGACAAATTCGTCCAAACTCGTTTCAAATCCCGGTTGAATTTTGTCAGCGATTTTTGGCAGAATGACGTCAGCTTCGACGCCTTCGAAACTCGCTGGGTCTATTTTATTTTCGTATTTCAGGCCTAAATACGTGTGCAAACTGCCAGCGGTATAGTATAGTTGGAGTGATAGATCGTTATAACCGAAGATCGTTTCACTAAAATTTTAGAAAAAATGTTTTTGTAGTTTTATATTTTTTTAAAATATAAATGCTGTATTACTTATCGCCGAATACTTGATGGGTAAACTCAGGAGAGAATGTTGTTTCATCGTTGAATGTATCTTCTTCTTTTCTAACTAAAAGAATTTTTTAATTTTACAAAATTTCTTTGTTTATAAAATGTTATTTATTTACCGAGTTTTAATTTAAGAGCTGTATTCGCCGAACAAATAAACGCTTCGAGTTTATTTTTCAGTAACGAAAGAGCTGTAATAGAAAAAAATGTAATTTTCTTTAATTTTTAAATTTAATTTTAATTTTTTTTTGCCAATTGTCTTTATGGAAACGAATGTCAAAAATTACGATCTGATGACCTTAAATCGAGTCGTAATCGTAACCAGTGGTAGTTTAGGCATTATTTATTTTTTTCCAGCTATTTTCACACGTTTATTAATCAATCAAACACGTGTGATCTCGAAATTTCAACACAGCACAACGAAACACCGTAACTTACCCGCCATCGCGCGCCTTCACTCACTTTCGCTTTTAAGTACGGAAGCTCAATTTACTCACAGAATTAAAAATAAAATGTTAAATTAAAGCTGAGTAACAAGATTCCAAAGCTCTTAAGAAATTTAATTTTAAAGTAAAATCTTCTACACTTGTATTTGTAGTTTTGTAAACATAAAACGTGGATATAAAAAATAAATTTCTGTTACTATGGGGCTTCCGTAATTTAAAGTAATTGGCGCTTTTATATTAATAGAGCGCTTCTGCTTACACTTTTCCTAAGCATGTTCATGTTTATACCTTTTAATATGATGTCACACACCCATTTGCAAATGCTAAAAAATCATACGCAATGACATCACACACTAAAACCTCAAACCGCAACTACCTTAATTAGTACACGTGACTTCAAGGACAGGGGGAATATGGCTGGTTCAAATGGACGTTTGGGCACGTTTGAAGTAGAAACGGTATTTATATCATCGTCAAGTAGACTCATCGTATCAAATCTTATCATTTACGATTATTTATGCACTATTTTCATTTCTTTTTATTATTTGCATTGATTTTTTTAATTTATTTTTTTTAATTCCACCCATTATTTTTTTCGCATTTTATTTTAGGCAAAATCATCAATGTCTAGCTGGTTTTATGACTTGATTTTTACAACTGCACATTGTCATGAGGTAATATGAACGTAATGACCGATCGTAAACTTTAATATAGATCGTTCATTCAGCAATCAACTTCCTTTGACCTCCACAAAATTGTTTATAATTTTAGTAAATTAAATATCTCTTCGGTTTGTGTATTGGAATATTTCCAAATATTTTGACATATTTGTCCTGTAGTTTACTGAGTCAATGAGGTCGTCTATTTTGGGATAAAGTTTTAAAATTTAAAAAAAAACATTTAAAATGTAAAAATAATGACAATTTAAAGAGAGGTGAACATTCGGGAACACAAGTTTTCGAGATTTTTTATTTTCTCTTTGAACCGTGAAAACATTCGTGTTAACCGCGTATAATGTTTTATTTACTCCGCACTTAATCAAACATTTGATCAAAGTGCACAGGAAGAAGCAATTGCCGAAAGGAAATTACAATTTCTTAATAAAAATAATTTTTCCATAATAAAATATTTAATCAAAAAATTCCATGTCATTTAAAACTTTAAGAAACATCGTATCAACTTTTATTTTCCTGCCCTTGAATTGAACTTCCTCTACTCCTCTTATCAATTCAATCCTGCACGCTATGAATTAATGCACACTTTTTCATTTAAATCCAATTTTATCAATTCTTTTTTGTATTCAAATGGCATCATTATCAAATTATCCATGGGTTGCAGAGGTAACGGATTTATTAACCTTATTTTTATTATTTAATTTTTGCTTTAAACGTAAAATGAGATTTCATCTTATTATCTTGATTTTGCACAGGGTACAACTTTCACGAAGAGGGCACCAACTGATAAGTTACTGCAAGTTTTTAAAAGGGTATAAAAATCTGTTTTAATTATTTTAAAAAATGTAATGCAATTTTCTTTGCAGCATGCAAGCGTCACTGAAGATGGGGAACAATTTATGACTGCAGATGATTTTATTCGAAAATTTTTAGGACTTTATAAAGAAGATTCTTATAATGATGATGCAGTAAAACTTTTAGGGGGTGTAATTGATACTAGTAAAGATGGGTAAGATTTCTCTTTTTTATATGTTATTTCATTTTTATTAAAATGATTATTTTTTTTTTAAGGCTTATTTCTTTTCCGGAATTTCAAGCATTCGAAGCTATTTTATGTTTACCCGATTCGCTATATAAAACTGCTTTTCAACTTTTTGATACGAATGGATCTGGGACTGTAACAGTTGGTAAATTAGAATTTATAAGTGGAATTAGAAATAATAAAACTCCAGTTTTTATTTTTTTTTTGTTTTTAGATGAGTTTGAGGAAATAGTGAAACATACAGTTCTACATCATCGAATACCTTTTGATTTTGATAGCCAATTTGTTAAACTTTATTTTGGAAAAGACAAGAAACGAGCTGTATCTTACTCCGAGTTTAGCCAATTTCTTCACGTTAGAAAATTCAATCATTTTAAAATTGTATTCAATGATGCGTTGCCAAAGTTTTATCTCTTCACAAATTTCATTTTGCAAAACAAAATGAAAAAAATTTTCATATCTCAAACTGCATACAAATTGTATGATTCAGCCCATCACTGATTACTACTACTAGCCAAAGGCAATCCTTCAAAATTTTTTTAAACCAATTATTATATTAGGCCTTACTTTATTGGTAGGAAAAATTTAAATGAAGCAATGTCATTGGGCAGAAATTTGTGATGTCGTTCTTTTGTAACTGTTTATTCATTATACAATTTGTAGGATTATCACGAAGAACATGCAATTCAAGCATTTAAACGATTCGATAAGAAAAATACAGGTTACATCACTGCCTTGGATTTTCATGAGATTATGGTGTCAATTAAAACTCATTTACTAACTAATGAAGTGAGGGCAAATCTTGTGGCAGTAAGTTTTTTATTTGATAAAATTTTATAAATGAGTTACTAATTCTAATGTATTAGGCTGCTGGTGGTGGAAGTGGAGGCCATCTTGTTAGCTTTCCATATTTTATGGCATTTAGTAACTTACTAAATAACATGGAATTAGTTAAAAAGATTTATTTGTCGTTTACTAAAAGTAATACAACGCAGGAAGTTACTAAAGGTAATTCATTTTTTTAAACATTTTAAAGGTTATTAAACATTTCATTTCATAATCAGATTTAAAAGATCAAGTGTTTAAAGTTTTAAAAAAGAGGTATTTTTGTATTATAAATATATTTTTTCTTCTTAAAATATTGTAATTGACTTTCCATTTCATTTTCAGAGGAATTTTTATATGCAGCACAACAAATATCACAAATTACTCCATTAGAAACAGATATTTTATTCCAGCTAGTTGATCTTCTGCATCATACTGGGTATATAATAAATAATTTGTTGAATTTTATCATTTTGATTTTAATAATAATTTTATTTTAAGCAAAATTACATTTGCTGATTTGGAGAAAATAGCTCCAGAACGATTAACTAAAACATTTTTCAAACCTTTTAAAGAAGTGAAAGCAGTACAAGTCAGTCAAAATAAATTTTATAAATAATTTTATACAATTTAAAAAAAAAAAAATGTTGAATTTACAGAGTCCTGATGAAAGAAGTTTTTTTATTCAAATTCTAGAGAGTGCGTACAGGTTTTCCCTCGGTGCAATTGCAGGCGGTAAAATGGCAACAAATGAAAATGTGTTATAAATGTTTTTAAAACAAAAATTTCAAATTTTAGCGACTGGTGCTACTGCAGTTTATCCAATCGACTTGGTGAAAACCCGAATCCAGAATCAACGTTCTGGTTCCTACGTGGGTGAACTCATGTATAAAAACAGTCTCGACTGTTTCAAAAAAGTTATCAGGCATGAAGGCGTTTTTGGATTATATAGAGGACTTATTCCACAGCTCGTAGGCGTTGCGCCTGAAAAAGCCATCAAACTTACTGTTAATTGAAAATCTTAAAAATTTATCATATTACAAATTTAAATCACTTTTTTTTTTAATTTCAGATGAATGATTTTGTTCGCGATAAATTACGAACGGAAAAAGGCGATATTTCTTTGCAAGCTGAAATCATTGCTGGAGCACTTGTAAATACTTTTTCTTAAAAAAGTTTTTTAATTAATTTTTAATGAAAAATTTTTTCTGTCAAGGCTGGTGGATCTCAAGTGATGTTCACAAACCCAATCGAAATAGTGAAAATCCGACTTCAAGTTGCTGGTGAAATTACTATGGCGTCACGCGTCAGTGCAATATCGGTCGTCAAAGATCTTGGCTTCCTTGGGTTATACAAGGGAGCAAGAGCTTGTTTCCTTCGCGACATCCCTTTTTCAGCAATCTATTTTCCTGCCTATGCTCACAGTAAAACTTTGTTTGCTGATAGTGAAGGTTACAACGGACCTGGGTCTTTACTTCTTGCCGCTGCACTGGCAGGTTATTTTATCATAATTTATTATATTAAGCGATTTGTTAAGTAGTTTTGTTGTAGGTGTTCCTGCTGCTTCTTTGGTCACGCCAGCTGATGTAATCAAAACAAGATTGCAAGTTCAAGCTCGTGCGGGCCAAACTACTTACAATGGCGTCTTGGATGCTACAAGGAAAATTTGGCAGGAGGAAGGCGGAAGAGCATTTTGGAAGGGCGCGCCTGGTGATAGTTTAAGCTGCTAATATTTTGTATATTTTATATTAATTATTATTTGATTTGCAGCTCGGGTTTTGCGCTCCTCACCCCAATTTGGCGTCACTTTGGTTACTTATGAACTTTTGCAACGACTAATTTATGTCGATTTTGGTGGAGCGTAAGTTTTAGTTCACATTGAAGTAAAGCAGGGATGATGACAATTCGTCATTTCTGCGCTACTTCTAATGTGAATACAAGTGGGAACATGGGTTTAGATATTTCTTGAGTTATTTTGTTTATAAGTTTTTTTTTTTTTCTTTGTAGGCGACCTCAGGGTTCTCAAGTTAAAGTGCCTGTTGCTGCTGAAGTTCAATCTGATAATCCGGATCATATTGGGGGTTATAAATTGGCGCTTTCCGTTTTCTCTGGTATTGAAACTAAATTTGGTTTATATTTGCCACGTTTTCGTCCAGTAATTCAATAATGATTTAGGGAAATTATTACTCGGAGTGTTAATACGGAGAAAATTTTAAAAAAAAGTTTTAAGAATTTTAATATTTTATTCAAGGTTTTAACTTGATCAGATTTTTTGCCTTAAGTTGCAACAAATGTCTGTCTTCCTATTTGAGAGAATGCAATCACGTTTCATTTGAATATCTCAATAATAATTTGAGTGTATAAAAATTGGTTTGAGGAACAGCCAAATACATAAAAGTGCCTGGTTAATTGGTCTGCTCAAATTAATTTTTCTTCCTGTACATTTTATTAGGGGCAATGCAATTGAATTATGAAAAGTGATATTAATGTTATGTACTTTTAACAGTTGAATTTTATTCTCTGCAGCTAAAAGACATTTATTGATACTCTTTAAAATTTCGTTATAAAAATAATTTAAGGTTTTATATCTTGTTGTTATAGAGCTTCGAATTTGATCGTGTAAAGTTCACTCTAAGACTTTGATCTGTACAGAAAAATGTTTTAAAAGAATGGTGTAATTTTAATTAAAGCAAAGACAATAAATATATCGACATTTAATTTTATTTAGATACAGATTTTTAGGCTTAAAAATACGTTTTAAAAATAGAACGAGTCCTGATAATGGCTTAGGTAGTTTTGGTACGTTTTCTGTTTTAATGCTTCTAAACTGTCAGTTTTATTGAGTTTTATAATTTATCTGGAAAAGGACGATAAAGTACACCTGTTTCAACAACTGTCACAACATATTTCAACTGCTGAACCTGTAGAAACAACATTTCTTATGTTACAAAAATATTCAATACTACGCATTTAGATCGATTCTAAATTATATACTAAGTCGTCACAAATCATCATAAAACAATAAAAAAATGACATTCGTATACGCCATTAGCAACTCCGGCTTTAAAACTATCTCTCCAAGGTTAACCCAAATGCCATTAATGGCGTCACTTTCCATCCTATTTTACCACCATTATTTAACGTATACGACGTATTTTCGAAATCCAGATATTACACCCATAGATTCTTCCTTCGTCTAGAGGCCAATCCTTAAAAGGGCGAAATTCCAAGAAGCGAGGTTCCCATGTTTGTGCGGTGATAGAAAATTCCAAGAAATTGCAGCGAGCGTTCCAACCAAGCATCGGGCTGAGACTCTTCGCGAGAAGCGTGCACGAGGAGAGTGAGTAGTGACAGGTAGTTGATCAAGCGGTGGTGTCGTTTGACTAAAATTGTCAAAGCCGCTGAACAAATTCGTCATCGTGTGTCGTCTCTCTTTGCCATATCCCAATGGCTGAAGGATTTGGCCCAGCATGCGCAAGAGGCCCGTCTGACTGCTCTCTTAATGCATCCGTAAGCCTAATCCTGTCTTAAAGGCCATTTTTAAACTACAAAAAAATTTATTCTAAAAAAAAAAAAAATCTCCGTTGGGTGGAGTCATTATACCCCCATTTTTTTTTTTTTAAAGTTGAAGTCTTTAAAATGTTGAAAACTTTATTTTACCTTTAGCTTATTTTAGGTGTAATTCACTGTTTTAATTCCGCCACTGGTGGTAATATTATTAAATATTTTATTAACTTTTTTTAGTTCTTTTGATGATAGAAAAAGTTTTTAGTTGGCGTGAAGGTCACTGAATCAGTAGGTGCTTGATGAATTTCTAGGCCTAATTTAGCACAGGTTTCCGGTCTATCAGGTGGCATTACACGAGATAAGGGCATTAAAATAATGGTGGCCCACTAACAGGATCTGGGTTTTTTTTAAATTTGATTCTTAAAACCCGGGTTTTTCTCTTAACAATGCGATTGTGTTGAGTTTGCCTTTTCGTTGCTGTGTGGGTCGTTTTGTTGCTATTTTTGTTAATAAAGGGAATAAAAATCGTTTTTGACATCACTTTTTGGTTTCTCTTTTTTACAGGAGAATCAATCTGAAGCATATCAGCGGTTAGCAGGTGAGTCAAAGTGAAGATAAAAAGGGTTAAAGATTAAATAGTGATTTTTTTTTTTTTTTTTTTTGTTTGGTTGGGTTGGGATAGGATCAATAAATACCTGCGAGTAAATTTTTCAGTCATACATAACTGCATCACATTTGTTTCCTAGGAGTTTTCGGTTTTGATTTCATTATTATATATATTGATTCAATTTTGGATGAATTTCCTTTTTAAAAATAAAGTTGGATAAGAGTTGCCAATGTGAATCATGTGTTTAAAAGTGTTTTTTAAAAAAAAAAAAAGATATAAACTAAATTTTTTTTAAAAATATACAAACAAACAGATAAATAGGAAATGGATGTTTGTCTTTAACCCTCTTATCTTTATAATAAATATTTTTGAACCTTGAAAATTGTAGAAAAAGATTTAAGTTTTATTAATAAAACCTGTTTTAACTAAAACTATTAAATCCTTATCTGCAAATTTCTCAATTCTTATCTTTTTAAGCTTAGAACTCTGAACCAACTTGAAAGATAAAGGAAAAGTTCTAAATTTATGAAATTTCTATTCACACAGATTGTGGAAGCGAAATGTCTTTGTGGACAAAAGCGCAACAACTACAGGGCGATGCTTTGCGACAGGTGCAAGCCGTGTACGGAGATCATTTCCCTATTGAAGTTCGTCACTTTTTGGCGCCATGGATTGAAGAAAAAGCCTGGTAATTAAATAATTTCCCATAATTAATTAGATGGAAGGTCAAAAAAGAAAAAATTAATTTTGTTTAATTGGTTGTTGTTTTTGTTGTGAAATGTGATTAAAATGAATGAATATTTTGTATAGGCAAAACATTGACCCCGACAACCCTGCGCATGAAGTGTATGCAGCTGGTTTGGTTTCTTCACTCATACAGGAATTGGATGCTAAAGCACAACAAATGAACAGCGCTGAATTTTTTCTCATCAAATTAAAATTGTCAGAAACTGCAAATATGTTCAGGGTAATTTGATGATTAATGTTGAAAATTGGATGAATAATGGTCATTTGATTTTATATAGCAACACTACAGTCACAATCCGTTGTCGTTGGTGAGAATTGTGCGACATTGTTTGAATATGGAGACCAAATTGGTTGAACAAGCTGAAAATGTAATTGAGGAAATAGATCGTTTTATTTATTTTTTTTAAATTTTATGTTTATTTTTTTTTCTATTTGTTTTGAATTGTAGCCACCTGTTGGAGGAGGAATGGCAAATCAAATTCATTCCTCATTGGATCCACAACAAGAAATTACGCAACAGTTGGAGTATGCTCGTCGAAAAACTCATGTAAAAGAAATATTTAAAATTATTAATTTAGCTAATTTAATAGTAATTAAAACGGCAAAATGAAAGTTGTTAGCATATTATTTTTTTTTTATTTTTTTTTTAACTAGGAAACCGAAGAAGAGTTACGTCGAATGCAAAACGAGCAGGAATCATTCGTTATTCAATACCAAGAAAGTACTAAATTGCAAGGTTAGATATTATTCTAAAGATATTATAAACATTTTAATAAAAAATTTGTTAACTTTTAGCTCACATAAACCAAGTGATGAGTCAACCAAATGGACAAACACAAGTAGAAACAGAAAAGAAATTGCGCAAACAAAAAGAAATGGTCGATCAAATGCTGAGTCAAAAAGCGACAGGTTTATTACAAATGCGATTAGCATTAGCTGAGAAACACAACGACACGTTCCAAATACTAAACAATCTTCAATCCAAAGTATTGGACGAAGAATTGATTAGGTGGAAAAGGGAACAACAATTGGCTGGAAATGGCGCGCCATTTAATAATAATTTGGACACAATCCAAGAATGGTATCAATATTTGATTCTTTGAAACATATTGGACAAAGACTAAATGATATTTGATCTTTAGGTGTGAAGCTTTGGCTGAGATAATTTGGCAGAACCGTCAACAGATTAAGAGAGTTGAATTATTACGCGCTCAATTGCCAATTGATCCACCTGGTGGAGTTGATTTGTTACCCGGATTGAATTCTCAAATCACTGGGCTTTTGTCATCGTTAGTGACCAGGTTATATATAATCTACTAAATTACATTTTAATTAATTGAAAACTTATATATATATTTTTTTAATATAGTACTTTTATTATTGAAAAACAACCACCACAAGTAATGAAAACCAACACTCGTTTCACGGCAACGGTTCGTCTCTTAGTTGGGGGCAAATTGAATGTTCATATGACTCCACCTCAAGTCAAAGTGACTATTATCAGGTAATTGAATCAATTGCTAGGTTACATTTGTAAATGTTGAAATATCTTTTTCTTGTGTCTAGTGAAGCACAGGCGAATGCGCTTTTGAAGAATGATAAAATGGCTAAAGGGTTGGATGAGAATTTTTTTATTTTTATTAAAATTTCTTTTTTAAATTAGAATTATGATTTTGTAGTGAAGCGAGCGGTGAAATTTTAAATAACAACGGCACAATGGAGTATCATCAAGCCACCCGGCAACTAAGTGTCAGTTTTCGTAACATGGTAATGTATTTCTTTAAAGATGCTGTCATTGTATAATTTTTTACAAACTTTTTTTTTTATATTAGCAATTGCGTAAAATCAGGAGAGCAGAAAAGAAAGGCACCGAAGTAATGAAATCAATTTTTTTTGTTTAATTTACCATTTAAATTTTTTTTTTTTTTTAAAGTCTGTTATGGATGAGAAATTTTCTCTCTTATTCCAATCTCAATTCAATGTGGGTGGAGGAGAACTTGTATTTCAAGTTTGGACATTATCATTACCAGTCGTTGTAATTGTACATGGAAATCAAGAACCCCACGCATGGGCTACAGTATCTTGGGATAATGCATTTGCTGAACCAGTTAGTATAATTATTCACTTTGAAAATGAGTACAAAATGTCTATTAAAGTTGTTAAGGCTTTTCCTTTTAATACTCCAAAGGGACGGGTTCCGTTTGCGGTTCCTGAGAAAGTTCCCTGGCAACAGGTGGCTGAGATGTTAGTTTGCAAGTTTAAACACGCAACTGGACGAGGATTGTCGGACGATAATTTACGATATTTGGCCGGCAAAGCGTTTCGAAGTAAATGAAATTTGTCGAGTTTTTGTTGTGATAATTTATTGATTTTGTTATTTCGTAGATACACAAATTCAAGATTATACAAATATGATGTTGAGCTGGTCGCAGTTTTGTAAAGAAACTTTACCGGATCGTACGTTTACATTTTGGGAGTGGTTTTATGCGATTATGAAATTGACGAGGGAACATTTGAGAGGGTTATGGAATGATGGGTATTTTTAAATTATTATTATTAATTTGTTAGAAATTAATTTTATTTATTTTTGTTTGTAGGTACATATTAGGATTTCTTGGGCGGAAACAAACGGAAGAAATGCTACTTAGTAAATGCAAAGGAACGTTCCTTTTAAGATTCAGCGATTCAGAGTTGGGTGGTGTTACAATCGCCTGGTGTAATCACTCAGAAGGAAATCCTGGTACTAATAATGTTTGATTAATTTCATAATGGAACATAACTTGATATTATTTTTTTACAGAACAAAAAGATATATTTATGCTTCAGCCATTCACTAATAAAGATTTTGCCATTCGAAGTCTCGCAGATCGTGCGAATGATGTACATATTCTTCAGTATTTGTACCCAGATATACCAAAAGATCAAGCATTTAGTAAATATTACACCCCCGTCACAGGTAATTAACTAAATAGAATTTTTAAAAAAAATGAAAATTGATTCAATGTATTTGTAGAAAATCCACCACATCCAAATGGTTATGTGAAACCAGTGTTAAAAACTCACTTACCAGGGTACAAAAATCAATAATATGAAATTTATTTAATAACAATTTTAATTAATTTTAATATCAAGCAGCCTCGAAGAAAGTGGAATGGACAGTTACCCATCAACACCACAATTCCAACCCCAATCGCCAGATACATATTTACGTGACACTTCTTCAGTACACAGTAACACATCAGATCACATGCAGTAAGTTCCCCACAAAAATAAACCCGATTTTTCATCTCCTCTTTTTGTTGGCCTTTTCTTTTACCCCGTGACGGGACCAAAACCTTAATCAGGTTACATTTCAATTGTAACAGATCTGAAAAAAAAATATTTTCTATTTGTGTTTGTTGTGTCTCTAAGAAGAATAAAAAAAGTGACGTCTTTTCTACGTGGTTGTGATTCGTAAATCCGGGGACTTTATGAAATGATGTTTGAATCTTTGTGCCCACCCTAAACTCTATTTTTTTGAATAGAAATCTATTTGAAATTTTATTGCCATCGTATACGAAAAGAGAAATATTTTGGGAATTCAAAATAGGTTTTTATAAAATATAAAACTTAAAACAGTTTTTAGTTTTTAATTAGTTAGGCCCTTAAAAAACAATGGGATTAAAAAAAATTAAGCTTGCCACACACTTTTTTAAAATTTTGGAGGAAATTTTTAATTTGATGATATCAGAAAAGCCTTTTAAACCGTCCTTATATATAAAAAAGAAACCAAAGTGCATAAGAAATATCTGTGGTTTAAAATTGATATTATCATCATTTTATATATATATATATATATAACATTTTAAATTTGTTTTTAACTTTTCTTTCACTAATTCCATATTGAAAATGTTGGAATGTTCAAATTTTAGAAATATGTGACTAAAAAGTTTTCAATTTTTTTTCTGCTTTACACTTCCTATTTACAAATTTTAAAAGAAATTTAGAATTTTTTTATTTAAAATTGTAGAAACTCATTTACTGTGCTTTGTGATATTGTATAATTTTTTTTTGTAATGAAGTTTTTAAGTTCAACTTAACCAATATATTATGTAATAATATATAAATATGAAAATTTGTGTGCTAATCAAAAATAAAAACAAACTCGCATTTAGTCACTTTTTATTATTGCAAGCAGAAAAGGGTTGGCCCAAGATTTTTTTGTTTTCAAAAAAAAAAAATTTTTTTTTTTGCACTGGGCAGGACATTTGCGTGCATGTTTGTGAGTGTGTGGCAAGTTTTATTTTTAACTTTTATAACTTTCAGTTTTTTTTTTTTTTGTTTAAAAAAGGTTTAGAAATTAATTTTTCTTTAAAGGAGCTGTTATGCAACATTAATATAACAGCATGCATGCGCTCCTGCCCTCCTAATTTAAAGAAAAAAAAAAATCTTGTGGTTCATCCTAATTCTTGCTCTTTTGTCTTAGCCCTGGTGGACCGGGCGAACTCGATTACACGGAATTAATAGACATGGCTGCTGGAGAATTGGCCTCAGCTGATATAGACATACCCATGGATTTCTCCATCAACATGAATGATCTCATCAACACTTATGTAAAATCATCGTAGATTTGATGTCTCTTTATTCAAAAAATGATGTAGATTATTTGCTTAAACTGTTACCAGGACGTTGCCCTACACATACCGCCATATTTGATTTTTATTTGGTTAAAATGAATTTATTCAGTTGAGGGCATTCACACTAATAGGAACGTTTAAAATGAAAAATCACTCCTACCATAATGTTTATTTTTATAAACGATTGAACTTGATTCAAGTTGTAATGCAAAATGGGTGTCTTGTCATTACGGTGCCACATTTTTCAGTCATTTGATTTCTGCTCATTGTGAAAAATAATAGTGTCTTAATTTGTTTTATTTTGGTACAAATTTCATTTTTACAGATCATGTTTTCTGTGATAGGGCTTTAGTATATCTTTGTAACCATTTCATTAATAGTTTACTGATTTGCTCATCAGTTGAAATGAAATTCTGGTCATCTCAAGTCAGAGTTCTATTTGCAAATGTTATCAATAATATTTTTAGATATTAATGGGTTAATCACATTAATATATATGTTATTGTTTTATAATTAGTTAAGAAATCCTTTTTAATGTTTATAATCTGGCAATTTTTTTTTGTTGTATGAATTTGTCTGTTAATCTTGTTATACAAATTTTTAGCCTTTTCAAATTTATTTTTCTTGTTTCAATTGACAAATTTGAAAATGCTATGCATGTTATGTACTAGGTAGGAAAGGGAAATTTTTATTTTCATGTAAAAAAAATGTTTAAGTTAAATGACAATCAAATTTTTTTCTCTCCTTTGAAATATTTTTTTTTTTTGCTTCAAAATAGTGTATAATGTAAATGACAACTTGTATTGAAAGAAATAAACATTTCCTTCTTTATTAGGAACAGATCGCTAATCTCAGTGAATTTATGAAATTGATTAGGCTTAAAACTGACTTAACACTAAAGGTTTTCCGGGATTACAAACGTCAAGCCGTCAAGCTAAGACACCGCGGGACGCATATACCGGGATCGCGTTTGGACACCGGGACGCATTTAACTGCCACCAAAACTCCACAACGGTTGGGCCTACGACGGTGGAAGCTGATATACCTTGGATTGACAAAATGTACCAAGGTATATAGAGAAAATGTACCAAGGTATATAGAGAAAATGTACGACATAGAATGCCGTCTATTGGCAGTTAGGAAAAACAAGACCACCTCTATATTGAGGTGGTATTGGTTAGAGCAATAACTTTATTTTGTATCTGTATGACGTAATTGAACTGCGCTTGCGTGTAAGAATCGCTCAATCCGGGTCGGCTAGTAGTGAGAAAAGCTTCAATTCCCGGAGAACCATCTGACTTTGTGCGAAAGGAAATAACACCAGAAACGTCCAAACTAGCTCGACCAGTTGAACGACATATAATAATCTCTAAAAGCTAAAAAGCCGGAGGAAGACATGCCATAATCGTCGGAGACAGAGTTAGGATCATAACAAGAAATTTTTAAATGAACCAAGAGAGATGCAAGGGTTGAACTAAAGTCATTTCTGCGCGACAAATTTACATAGGTCAAACAACTTATATGAAGAGTCAAAAATGTAACCGCGGAAGACTACCGAATGCCGTGACGAACTGCCGCAGAAATATTTGAATGCACTGGAGGAGAATGGTTAAACTATTTATTTTGAGGTACTAAATAAAGCCATCTCTTCACGATACTATTATTTTCACTGACAAATTTTTATTTTCATAGATCTAAAAACTTATACTCCAGAGGCAAAAATGTGACCAGGAGTCTATACAATCGAACGTCGTGATGTAGATTAAAACGTTTTTTCCAATCGTCAGTCGGCAGCTACTGCGCCATCGTGCGGTGACTCGTACGGCCATTGGAGTGCGGTTATATCCAGAACAACTTCATTCAAAAGATACATCAGATTCCGTAAAAAAAAAAAAACTTGAAAAAACCCATTTGGACCGCAGCAGCCGTCGGCCACCGACTACCACGTTCCAGGACAACAAAAACAAGCACAAGTAACCCATTCCCATCTCCAGGCTTTCAGATTGGCTTTCAGCACTCTGTTTTCCACTTGACTACAGTAGGACAAAAATTTAGGTAAGTTCACTCGTTCAGTTAACCCGCACATTCCACTTTTAAACACGAAAAACTTCTTTTATTTACATATATGCATCGCTCGTTTTTCAACCCGAAACTAGGGACCACACATATCCAACCAAAATTAGGATGGCAAAACTAAACGGTAAGCAAAATAAGTAATCACAGTATCTACAATATAATAACATTGTTTATACAGTTTTCAACAGAAATTTTTGTCCGATATGATTACACGCCAAATACTCCATTCGCTTTATAGCGACAAAACAAATTCGAACTGCCATCCACGCTTCATCCACGTGTAAGTTTATTAAAACCAATATACTAAATCAGAATATAAAAGTATTAAAACCCGTATTTCAAGATTTAGACTACTAAAACGCAGTTGTATAGAGTCCCAAACCACGTCAACGCCCGTAGGAAAAACACCTTTCGATGATAAAAACGTTTCAACTATATAGTAAGTTAAATATGCTGTTTGAAATTATACTATTTTTAGTTCGTATCTCTGTAATTTAAGCACTCCAACCGCTGGAGCATAGAAGAAGCGCCGTAGCCCAAAAATACGAATATTCCGGATTACAGGTGAGTTCATCGATTTAATGATTTTACCACTTTGTTTTACAGATGGAGC